>OZ002740.1:79000512-79221801 GCA_963924295.1 Dioctria rufipes | reverse complement strand
TCAAGTTATAAAGGTGATAATTGCAAGTATTAATACTGTTTAAAAAATAAGAAAAGCTTTTTTATAATAGTTCAGTAAGAAACTGTTTTCGTTTTGCAAAATCGTAAATGAGTATGATATTTTCTTCCTGTACAAAACATTTATACCTAGCAGATAATCTGGATTTAAATTATGGGTAGCTTTCTCCTAATTATTTCAATTACATGGGATATTCGAAATTTACACAACAATTTTTGGCTTTTATTCCTATCAGTCGTAATGACCTAAAATAATTTAATTAGTTTTGCCTGAGAACATAAAGCTATGGTATCCATTTAATCCCATCCCTGCAAATATTAATCCAAGTAAATGGTTTTTCTGAAATCAGAAATTACTGTTTTTTTTTTTAGAATCACCTTATAAATTTTATTTTCATTGGGAATTTGAACGCTCATATGCGCTTTGAGCAAAATAATATAAGTAATGCATTATATCTATTTCGTAGTCCCATAATTAAAAATAAATAAACTTCCGAAAGATGCTGTTATCGACGAAAAGGGAACGGAAGTTTACGATGGTGTTATTTTGGGAGAATGGGCAAATCAGAAATTTGCTGTGCAAGAATAAATCTTCTCGGATCATAATAATATCAAATTAGCTAGTTTTTCTTTAGCTTTTCGAAGGTCGAAATTTCAGGTAAATACTGTAGATATGTAGAAGCATTAGAAAATTCATTTCAGCCGCCAACATTGTCAAGCTTATCTATAAATCTTAGGAACGATCTACATAAATAGTACAAATACTGTAGTGTGGAATGGCCTCTCCATCTTTGATTGTACTCAGATCAGCTACGATAAGGCTACGAAACACGAGAGACCCTGTATATGGGGTACGTTAAAATTTTTTGGAAGAATATTCAGACTTACATAAAAAAGTAGGACAGTTTTAGGGCCGTATTCACCAAGCCATTTAATACAAATTTAATTTTAATTTAATTATTATTGAAGGACCGCAATTAAATTTTTGTAGCTATTCACCAACCTTAATAAAATAAGCAAATTTCGGATATTTCGGACTATCAGCTGCAAGATTACCGAATTTGAGAAGTGACA
Organism: Dioctria rufipes; assembly: GCA_963924295.1. Lineage (NCBI taxonomy): Eukaryota > Metazoa > Arthropoda > Insecta > Diptera > Asilidae > Dioctria > Dioctria rufipes. The sequence continues at coordinate 79,220,710 of OZ002740.1, read as the reverse complement.
GTTCTCGTGACAGTTCATGTAATGTTTAAAGAAGTTTTTATGTATTATTTAAATAAAGAAGTTTTTATGTATTATTAAAAATAATTTATAATGTATGTACAATTCGTTTTAATTAAAAATAGCCCATATTAACCAATTCACACATTAAAAATGATTTAAAAAAATTCGCAATAACTGAATTACGCGCAAAAGAATCGGTCTGAGTATCCCTTATATTCATTTGAGGTTGCCATAGGTTATCAAATTCAATTTCGATTGGGGGAATTTTCCTGTCTCTTAAAAGATTGTTTAAAACAGCTGTCGGAACAATTACTATTATCGCTGTTGTGGGCGCTACTCGCATTTCTAAAAAAAGAAAAATCAAATCAAAATCGAATCATATATGATTTCCACTGACATGTATATATAAATGGCCTGGTCATTGAACCAAAAGTCCATAGAAGTAATTAAGATTAAATTAATTTATATTTACTTTTTAATGCTCACTGATATCGTAATATATCTAGACAGTTAAATTCTTGCTTCTTCAAACTTTTAACAGCGCTATTAAAAATATGACATTTGACTGCATGACACTTCAATCAGCTGATATCGAAATTAAATTTATTTAAGAGAGGGTACGGCCTCACTTAAAATTAAATTAAAATTAAATTTTCATTAAATCGACTCGGTAAGTGTGGTTGGTGAATAGCTTTAATTGAAATTTTTTTAATTTTGCTTGGTGAATACGGCCCTTAGTCTTCTGCAAATTTGTGTGAGCCATTTGTGTCGTAGGATCAACCGTCGAGGAATTATTTTGACAAAGAAACATTTTTTTCCACTCAAGATAGACCTCCCCCCCCCCCCCCCCCTCCCGGCAAGCGTGAAAACTTAGATCTTCCATCAGGGCCCGGAACTAGATAACATATATATAAAAATCACAAATAACCCTACAAAAGGTAGGTACTCTGGTCATACCGAAAATAGACAATATTTTTTTTTTAATTAAGATTTTTAATCACTAAGGGAGCAAGATTATCTTTGAAAATAGGCTTGATACTAGCTTTGAGAATAGTTCTTTAACAGCTACAAATAGTAAATAGGTGTAATAAAACAAATTACAGAGGAAAATCCCCAGTGTACAGTTTTATAAAAATAGTTATGTGAAAAACATTTATAAAAAAAAAAAAGAAAAAAAAAACCAGTTAAGACAATCTGAAATTTTTAGTTTAGGTCACAATAATTCCTGAGATGAGATGAGTGCGGGATTGCTTCAGCAGTTGTTGGCAAAGCCGTTGTACATACAATCTGCTTCAGGCGGTGACCGTACACCCTGTACTTTTTAAGATACTGGGTATTTTGTAAAAGACATGCTCATTTTCTTAATCATCCTGTATCTGCCAAACGGTTCATGTACCCCCTCCCCCCGCCAAATTTGTTGTTTTCGTCTAGGTGAGTACTATCACCTCCTGCTCTGTGGGCCACCCAGATGGAAATATCCTGTATACTGTCCATTCCAAATTGACGACTTCAGGTTTATTAGAACAGCAATTTACATATTTAGCGATATCATCCTAATGATACTCCTGTTTTCCCCGAAACTATAAGTACTACAGTATTCGTTTATTTGTCTCTTCAAAACTATAATGAATTGCATCACTGTAGAACGACTTAATAATTCTCCATTGAATAATGGATCATAAAGGCAAGAGACAACAACAATTGTTGTGCATATGTATAGTGAATAACATCCGACGACTAACGAAAATTTAAAAGTTGCAACATAAACCTAGGGAGAGGAATTTCAATCAAGCCTCGTAGAAATTAAATAACCGTGGACCAAATTAGAACTTGGCCCTTACCTAATAACCAGTGCGTTCTGAATCTTATATACCATCGAAATTTCTCAATAGTTGTTCGTCGCAATTGTGTTTCACATTTATCACTAATTTTATTTGCAAACGATATTTCTGCATAAGCAATTAGTTTTTTGTTTTAAATAAAATAATTGGAAACTTATCTATCTTGTCAGGTTAATATTAGTGCTGACTGTTTATAAGAAACATAAATTTGAATCTGACGTTTGTTTTAAAACACTTTAAAAAACTTTAAAAAAGCTGTAATCGCAGACAAACGACACTGTACACTTTCAGAATAATACAAAGCAAGACTTGTTTGAAATGTAAAGAAAATAAAATATTATGGTTGTGTCATAGAATAGAGTTCAGTTCATTTTAGACGCTAGAGGGCAAAAGAGCTTTAATACTTCGAATAAAAATAATTTTCATGTGTCTTTATCAATATATATAAATAGTGTTACTTACAATAAAAATTAAAATTAAATATTTTTCAACGTAATAAAAATATAATTTATGAATTCTTAAAAATACTTATTTTCCAAGGATTAAAGAAATAGATGTACATAGAGCTTTATATGATTCAATACATAATAGCTCCCCCACGTACAATGGTTGTTTAGTGAGTATTTAGGTATTGCCATTTGAATTAACTTAGTATCTTGTTGTTTCATTATGACTAACTAGTCATTTGTATCAATTTTTGTATACAGATTGTTTGATGTATTCTTAACGAGGCTCAGTTGATGCTCTACTAGTGTATCAATATGTGGCAATCGTCTTCTATGACATTTACATATGTTCAAGCCATGTTTTTTTTGAATATTTATAATGGGGATTAAAATAAACCAAGAGTTTGTATATACTATTTCTCTGCTGCTCCTGCAAGAGAACTATTTATAAAGACCATTTCTGAAGTTTAGCTAAATTCAGCATATCAGTTTAACATTATTTCATTGCAATAAAAGCTTCATTTGTATACAATTTTATTTGTAAAATTTATGTGATACGCTCGTATTGAAATTAAAGTGTTTTTACATATTTTGCACTTAATTTTATAAAACTTCCTTTTGGGTCTGCAATTCATTAACTTCACTACAAAGACTTTTACATCAGGTTTGACACATGTCAAATGAAACCATCTCAGTAGTAGCAGAATACCTGACCGTAATCTCGAAATCAAAATTATACATGGTTTCTGTGCAGTGAAAATGCCCTATGAGTAAAACATTGACTCTCTCGAACGATAAATTTGATAGATGTTGAATCAGAACTGCTTTAACCTAATTTTATTAAATGATCAAAGGTTCTTGTACCTTGATCGTGATGAGGGTGAAAACGGTTCTTGTACCGTAACACCAGTAAGAAGTCGCTTTCATATGAACAATTAATATACTTTCCGTGAATACTCAAAAACAAGAGATTTACTCTAGACATTGTTATGCCATTTATAGACAATATCTCTGTTAAAACTTAAATTTTTGGAAATGTTAGTATAATTTCAGTACTCTTGAGGAAAAACTGTCTTCAATTATGGCGGTCTTTTGTTTTCAGTTGGTAAACATTGCAAATTCAATTACATTCTGCTCCGAGGAAATGAATTCTGACCAACTCATATCTGTTGCGTTGATATAGTAGCAAAATTATCCATCTATCTAATTATTTGGTTCGTTCCTTTCATCGACTGTGGTAGCTTCACACCAGAGCAAGTAATCAACTAGCTTTGTCCCGATCGTACAAACATATATATATATTTTTCTGACGTTTTCTGATACTTACGTACTAACAACTGTCGATTGATATTTTGACCATATTTTACTACCTTTGTGTTTCTTAATTGTTATTTAATTTTTCGTTTGTTTTTATCGTTTTTATAATTAAAAACATTTTTATTTTTGTGACCACACCGCGTTATATTTGCTGCAGCATTTTTTAATTTATTGTTCTTAAGAGTTTCCCTCGCATTCGCTTCACAAGAAAAATTTACGCTAAATATTTCTTTTTTAACACTGATACTACACCTGAACTGTCAAAGTAGTTTAAATATGGATCTAGTAGAATAAATTATTAGAAAAATGAATAATGGTGAATACAATTTATATTTATATATTTATGTAATCCATTCAATGACTTGAGCATCTAGACGAAAACTGATTATACTATGTTTGTCTTTTTACGGCTAATTAATTAGATTAGTATAGCATATGGAGAATGATATCCGACATTTGTGTGAAATTTTACAGTACTTAACGTGCGTTTACACTTAGCTACTAGTATCGAGATTTGTATTGGCACATGTTACCTACATTTGTATCGCCATATCTTTCGACTTGTATATATTCAGAAACCTTTAACCTAGTGTAGTTATTTACTACGAATATAAAATAATTATAAATCTCTCTCTCTCTCTCTCTCTCTCTTCGCAAGGTTAAAGTGGTCAGGTTTAACCCTTTCTTTCCTTTTATATTATTCCTAAAATTGAATAAAATATTCTTAAATCAACTTGGTCTACATACCTAAAATCTCAAATCCCACAAACCGCACGTGCATGCCCAAAAACCATTTAAAATCTTTAATAAACCTTAATCGCCAAGAATTAATTATAACTCTTAAGAGTAAAAGGGTTAGATTTAGATCCGTCTAGGAATCAACCAAAAACGATTTTATTTAAAAAAGGCTCAACTTCAGCCTTGGAATACTCCCATAGAAACTGCTGGGCTGGAGGATATATGTCAGGTACCTATTATAGGAGGATTTTTATTTTTACCTTTCATGCTTAAAGCCTGTAATTTATTTCCAAAATTATTAATATTCTCTCGGTGGTCTTTTACAGTAATTGAAAAAAACGTCGTTATCAGCTACCTTCGCATTATTAATAATAGCACCATTTTACGTGTGCCGCGTTGTTCCGTCCATAAAGTGCGGAATATGCGATTTTCTTTTATGGCAGAATTTATTGTGGAAATTTACTAATATATCGCAGATAGCACGATAGCCATACACAAAAATTTATCATGTTTTTTGCATATTTGCAGCGCAATAAAATTCCCAGAAATCAAATTAATCGATAATTAGCGAGGTATGCTGAACCCTATGTCCAATTTATTCTTACCAGGGATATATTATCTTTCAAAGAAGACTATTTTCGGAGATCTGATAATTACAGTTTGCGACTTAAGTACTCCTTTTGAAGTCTGCGGTAGGCCCAAGAACGCAACAGGCATACATGGATCCTCATCCTCTAGCAACCTATAAATCGGATATCATCATCCGTAGCAGCCCCGCTCATATATTATGTTGTATTTCTTTCCTCTTCTACATTATCAATACGTAAAGATACATTGATGGATTGTGTGGATAACTCGGCGTCCTATTGTAACCGCACAATGCATAATAATGTGTGTAAATGTGTAAATAGTACCTAACTGATTTGCTTTTTTTTTACCTTTTCAGTATAAGCCGAGCTCAAAACAATTATTTAGAAGATGAAATCATGTTATTCTTCATAACTATTTTGGTATCGGAATAAACGCGCTTGATTTCAAAGCCGAAAGAACTCACTTAATTCAGAATCGTTAAATCTGAATGTGTAAAGTGAAAGGAGAGGTGGAGTTTTATAAGAAATACGTGTCAGTGCCACCATAAATCTAACTTTACGATGACCAAAATAATGATGGAGAGTAACATGATTTATGGCGGGCAAAAACCTAATTCTTATATTAATACGCGACTAGGCTGATGCGAACATTAATTAACGCCTTTAGGATCTAATTGAACCATATAAATGGTGGAATTGCCCTTAGGATTGTGTTTTTCGTTTGTTTTTGTTTTGTGAGCCTAGATGGAGAATACATACATATTCGTAATGCTACTCTGACAGGAATATACACATATGTACGAGTACCTACCGTTAAATGAAGGTAATTGAGTGGTTCTAGTTTTGCTGGTTGTAGTTTGAGAGATAAAACACCTATGATATGGTCTAGGAAAATTATTTTAAATATTCGGCGTAAATGGTTCACTTAAGTTGTCGTTCATGAACTGTAACTAGGAAATGATCCGGAAACTAGTTATTCTATTTAAAATCTTCAGATAACTTGAGTTGGAGGTATGTCTTTTTTACATGTATACATAACCCAAGAAGGTATTAGTTACAGTTTCAAGTATTTCGAATTTAGAATTAGGAATAGTGTTGCAGAACTACCTACTACTTTAAAAGTTCGAACGAAACGATTAAACTTTTCTTACATACGGTTTTAGTCCCAATGCTTAGGACAGGTTTTCATTTTTGCAAGTCATCAATAATCGTGATGAAATTATTAAAATTTTTTTTTCTTTATGAATAAAAATCAGTTTCTGATTTTTATTTTTCTTGATCACAAATAAAAATTATCAAATGATTTTTATTATGCTAATCACGAACTATTTGTTGGTGCGTTGGCATTCAGATATTCAGGGGATATGTGTGGTTTAACATCTGAAAGTTCGCACATATTATTTTGCAATAATTATCAATAACTTATTCGATTGGTTGGGTCTTGTCTAATTTGTTTCTTAACATTTATCAAATTTACTTAGGCATTCTTCCAATTAGTATGGTTAAGTCGGGCAATGGATTTTAATATAATTTTATGCTGGTTGAGGTACAAAAGACTTTAAGAAACGTAGTTTTAGTGTTTGCTAAATTTAAACATCGGGAACCAATACAAATTTATAAGAGGAAAACGATAAACCAATGGAAAATCAGAAAAGAAGTAAGGAGGGAGAAGAAAAGCAGAATAAACTAAGCAGTAATAATTATTAAAAAAAAAACAATTGGATCCGAGGAACTGAGGAGGTGCAAACGCGAAAGAAGATATGCATTATGCAGCGCATCTTATAGTATATGAATCGCTGAATATTCCGATGTAACCAACTCGTTAAAGACTGATATAAAATATTCCATTCTCACTGTCAGAGAGAGTCCAAGGTGAGGACGAAGAAGGACATGTTTCATAGGCATTCAAAATAATTCTGTCGTGAATTTCTTTGTTTTAATTTGAAACACTTAATTGATTCTGGTTGGTGTATTCCAGCGATGACATCCTTTTTTTAATCTCATACATAAATATGTGGAAATTACAAAAATTACCATGCTCCGGAGAGGTTCGAACCCTATGGGTTGTATACCTGATTCTGTTGCCTACCAACCAGTGTCTTGTCAATTTCTTTATGAACACGTCTCAATCCCAAAATTCAGCCTGCTTGTAAATTCATATGCAAATATTAAACGAGATCTTCACCTCCCCGACTACCTGCCATATTAAGATCACAGAAAACAATAATTACGGCCGCTTTCAACATCAGCAGTAATGTCAGGAACAACGATTGTAACAAGAAGTAAAAAGAAAGCTGTTCCCAATACGAGAAGGAGATAGCGCGTTGAAAAGGAATAGTTGAATGACTTAAAAAGCGAAAAAAATGCAAAAAAACGTATCTACAAAAAGAAAGAAAAACAGGTTTTTCAATCAAATTTCCGTATAAAACTGAAAGAAAGAAGTAGTTATTGAATATTTCATTGTTAAAGCATTCGTATAATTGTTCATGGGTGCTTAGAACGGCTTAGGACATTTATGCATGTTGGATGGAACCAATAAGACTTGAGTGGTAAAACTCTTTTACAATCGAAAAATCTTTAAAAAAAAGAAATTTCTATGCAAAAAGCAAGCGTTTCTTATTATCAGAAACCGTATATTCATGAGTATGGCTTGGTTTCCACCAGCCGTATACGCCGATATTGACTAAATTCGCTATAAACTTGTTTCATAGCAAAACTCGCTCGTCTGGCCAAGCATTCAGTAAATACATAGTATTTCGCTTCGTATTAACCATCTCCGTGTCAAAAATAATTTAGGTCGAACTAAAAATCTGAAAACTTGTAGGGCAATATTATTGCTCTGAAGCCTGGAAAAATAATATTTTTCAGCTGAGATTTCTTACCTGTCCGGTAGACGGTATCGGATATATTCGACATTGCCACTCAAAGGAACCAACAATTTATCCACTCTTGAAATAGAATGACGAAAGTAAAAGCTCTTTTCATCGGAAATTTTTGGTTTATTATTTACAATTTTTTTCACTATTTTTTATCTTGTTTGTGGAAGTTTTCAAAGCAATTATATCCTCGTTTTACACAAAGGTATACATTGCATTTCTTACATATTATGAAGCTGCTTTTATCACAACCCTGTGCCTTGCATCGACCGGAGCTCTTGATTTCGAAGAAGCTTGGGAGGTGCATTTTTTGGTCGTGGCGAACCTCTGCTGGTGGTACAATTTGAAATATTCTTTTCCTTTTTGCTCTGGTTGTGGTGGTGGCGGGGGCATTGAGTCGGCGCTGTCTGAGTCGTTGTCACTGATACTCCTGAGACCTCTAGCTGTTGCTTTAGACGGTCTACCTCGTTGGCGTGGCGTTTCCGGCTGTGCCACTACGTCTTGTTGGACAGCGAGCAATGTTCGAGAAACTTGAATTCGAAAATTCATCGAATCTGCTATTTTCTTTTTCGCAATTCCTTTGGAATTACAATCTCGGCGGTATTCCATCCATGCCGCAGTTAGAGCCAAATCAACAAAATGCATTATGACACGCAGTGTCCATTTGGCGGTGCGAATATTGATTCTGTAATATTGCATCATTTGATCCAGTAAATCGACACCGCCCATGCTTTCGTTGTACATTCGCACTACTTGAGGCCTATCTGTGAGAACATATTTTTTTGTTTCCTTGTCCCAACGTTTAGCCTTATCCTGTTCACCGATTCCAACAAAATTTGAACCAAGATTGACTACTTTCTTGTCATACCAGCGAGTAACAATTACAATTTCATCGGGGCTGATACATTCAGCTGATGCTCCTCGTCCTCTTGCCTTCATGTCTTTTTCGTTTGGTAACCTAGGATTGGCAAATCTGTTTGTGCGTATTGTTCCAGCAGCATCGATTTTCTTTTGCTTTAGTATTTCGAATAGTTGGTATGACGGAAAGTAGTTATCGAAAAATAATTAGTTTCCAATTTCATTGCGAGGAATACGTTGCGTTAGATGAAGTACGATAGTCGAACCGAAGCCTACAGTTTTGACCCATCTTTCCTGTATAGGTGTTGTCGACCCTTGGTAGACAATAAAATCGTACGGCATTCCGCTTTTACCGTAGAAAAAGAAAACTTTTATCCCCCACGGACACGGTTTTCCCTTTATGTATTGCTTTGCAATGAATTTTCCTTTATATGGGATGATTTGCTCGTCGATGCAAAGGTTTTCTACAAGTGGCAGTTGTAGAAGGCGGCTGCGAACTAGCTCTATAATGGGTCTAACTTTGAAAAGTCGATCTGTGCATCCTGTTTTCCGAGCGCTTATATCAATCAGATGTAAATTATTGCGAATAGCAAAGAATCGCTTGCGAGTAATATTCTCGGTGAAAAATGTTAAGCCTATGGCTGGGTCGTAAAACATCTCTACTCGGGGAAATTTCAGGACGCCCATCATAATGTGGTGGGCAAAAACTACACGTACTTCGTCCACAGTACATGCTTTAAATGACAACAAGCCTTTGGTCTGCGCATAAAGATTAGTAAAGTGTGTCGTTTTCGAAAAGAAATCACTAGAGATATATTTGCAAAAATATGAATACGGAGTACCAACTTCGAATGCTTCAGCTGTTTGAGCTTGCTGAAAGGTAGGGCCTTCTGGAATTTGTTCCAATCTGACTCTTCGCCAGCGGACATCTTTCTTTGATGTGCATATCAATGGCTCATTGGGCTCCGGTGCTCTCTCTCCGTTTGGATAAGATTCTTGTTCTACACTATACCCAGAATTGTGTGCATCAATTGTGTGTGGATTGTACTCGATGCTCATGTCCAAAACTGAAGGTCTCAAATCTTCGAGTTCATCGGTGGTATTGCCCGGCAATTAAAATTGCTGGTATTCAATTTCACCAACATTTTCTGCTAATGTAGCATCGTATTCCATCGGTTCAACATCTTTTGATTGCACTTGTGGCACATCAAATACGATTTCTCCTTCATCTACTATTTCCTCATCAACAACGGAATTAGCCTCGAGCATCGCCAGAATATGATCATCAATCAACATTGACATTTTCTGCGAAAATTAATTATAACAAGCTATTATTCAAGTTAAAACACTATCAGTTTGTTTCCCACAAAAATACCAAATAATCTCAACAAAGCAATACTTTGTGTGTCAATGTCGAATATAATCGACATTCATAAATAAGTCCCCACAAGTAACCACACAATATTTTTATTAATTTTTTTTCCCTAAAAAGGTTTACTTAGAGATGTATTACCTACCTTAATTTTTTTGAATTGGTACGAACTCTGTAAATAAATTATTTGTGCTTTTAAAATTTGCAATTTTTACCGACGTGATAGTCACCTCACTCAAACTCGAAAAAACTTATTAAAATTGTCAATCGACTGATTGCAATAGTAATTCTGAAATCTGTATCCTTCAATCTAATCAAAGTAGGCGAAAGACATAAAAAAAAAATTCAAATCTACCTTTAATTTTTAGCTCTGAATACACACATTTAATAATGTCGAATATATTCGACAAAAACACGGAAAGGGTTAAAATCAGAATTAAAAATTATTTTAAGTTCAGGTCAGCTTGATTATGCACTTTGGCGTATACTGCAGGCAGGAACCAAGCCGTACTAATAAATATAGGGTTCCTGGTAATACGAAACACCTCCTTTTGTATAGAAATTTCTGCTTTTAAAAGATTTTTCGATTGTATTAGTTTTTTTTTTTTATATTGACTAAATTCATTATGAATTTATTTCATAGCAAAACTTAGAATGGCCTTAATGTATAGATTACATTATAAACAATCGACTTGTATTTGCGAGTGGAAAGAGAAAAGCAGTTTTGATTTAAAATGGCATGTAAAACTGAAAGAGAGATATGGTCTTTGTTTTTTCTATTCTTATAGAGGAATAATATAATTGGCCCTGAAATCAACTGCTAGAATAATATAAATCATGACCAATCATAGGCAGAAGTGAGTTTTCTTTTTAATTTTGTATTCAGCTGCAATACATAACATAATTATAGCTTATATTACTATTGTTACTTCAAACTAGCGTTCACATAAGCCAGGGCTTGTTGGTGAGCGTTGTAATACTTTCGATTATTATACATCTTTCTAAGCCAATTTACAACAATTTAAAAAGAATAACTTACAAATTATACTTATCTAAATAACTTATCTATTATTATTACATTACATATATAAATTTGTTATATAAAAATGTGGACATTTTAACAAAAATTTTTCAAGAAAAAAAGAAAAACTATGCCATACAAAAGTAAAAGAGGCACATTACTTACTAAATTTTAATATTTCTTCAAAAATATTAGGCGTAAGCAAACTAGATAACTAGATCCCCTAATACTATAGAACACATATTGAGTTAATTAATGCTTGCATTTATTTTTAACCTTTACGTACAGCACATGAAAATTCATCTTAATTTTATGATGATAAGTCATACAGACTCATACATGCAACCCATACCTAGCCCATTAAATATAAATGACTCATTTCCATTCATAATAATAATACTAATAATTTATTTAGGTCCATATACACAAGAGTTCACATCTTTTAGATAGTATACTATTCAATGCTAAGGAAGTGTGAAATTATATGAAAATTAAAAGGAACCTACAACTAATTCATAAATGAGTGAAAAGTAAAATATATAAGTAATGGATATAATAATATAAAATAACAAATTGATAACACTAGATGCAAAGACTTACTTCCAAATAACAGACCGCGCTCATATGCTCCGTGAATAGACACCTACTAATTAAAATGACGTGTTAAAACACTTTTAAAATCTGCCGCCCTTGCCCGCACCCTGACATTAAATGGAAGTTTATTCCACAGACGAGAAATATAAACAAAAAAGGAGCGCTGCCCAACCAGATATCGCATGCGAGGAATGAGTAGGGTTTCATGACGTGTATAATGCAGAACATGCAAATGTTCATACAGTTATGAAGAAACCGCCGACCTCAACAGCTTATGGAAAAACAGTAGAGTTCTCATATCGAGATATGAATTGAGCGTGCATCAGAGGACAGAGAAGCTGTAGGTGGATACATGATCGTTGAAAGCAACATTTATCTTGCGGTCACATTCGGAGTCAAGTTGTGGGTATATTGTTCTGCAGTACGTAAAATGAGGTATCAGCAATTATTTGACAAGTTTTGTTTTTAAGTTAATAGATAATAAATTAGTATAGGGCAACACTACGCCATTTAAATAGATATTAGGAATATCCGCCGAGCTTAAATTACCAATCCAGAGAAACAAGCACGAAGATTTGGCAGGATTTAATAGGAGCTGATTATTAGCTGCCCACGAGGAGATATTCTTTAAATCATTGTTGACTCTGTCAATACAATCCTCTATTAAGCCTATTGGTCTAGATAAATGTATTTGCACATCGTTGGCATAAAAATGATGGATATTCTATAATATCAGGAAGGTCATTTATAAAAAGTGAGAAGAGAAGTGGACCAAGAATAGAGCCTTGCGGCACTCCGCTGGAGATCCTTTTCCAATTAGACTTAATGTCGCCAATCTTTACTTGCTGAAAACGGGAAATAATGGAATCATTGAATTTCATTTTTGGACTTTATTAATTTTAATATCCTTTATATCAATCAAAAAATTTTCGAAAAAAATAACACAAATTATATAATATTTTCATATATCAGCTAATAAAAGAAAATTTTTTTATGACTTGTTTTTGCAACTACAAAATAACTACCCATATAATTCTTTGAAATTATAATTTAATTGGTGGTTTCAGAAATTTGAACAATACATGGCATATTACAAGCAGTTTATACATATTATAGCCGAACAGTCCATGCAAACTGGTACCAAGTTTGGCTATCTTTTTCGATCGGACAGATAAACAACGCTTCCTTTTCCTCATTTTTGAATTCTGGACAGTTCCATTGGTTGTTATCGAACACGCGCCGATGAATTTTGCTATTCCTTTAGAGTAGTATCTTCTTGGTATATTAGCATCAGTTAATTGGTATGCTAACAGTTTAACAAAATCAAACGTTTCCTTCTTCTTCGCATAATTGTAGTTTTGATACAAAATGTATTTACTATAGCGTAAAGCATAAATCGACGGGCCATCTATTTGTTCTATGGCTTGTAGAATAAATGGGGTATTTTAGATTCAACGAGTCAACTCAACTTTTGGTGAAGCTATAAAACGATATTATATCCAATTTGCCGGAGGGGATGGGTTTGCCGCTATCAGAATGCAGTGATGATATTAGAAGAACAGTTCTACTATTCTTTGGCACATAAGACAAAAGAGGCATTCCTTGAGAATAGCTATATTAACCAGATCCAACACTGCGAATACCAGCTGGCAGAAATTCATGTGGTACTGTTTTTCTTTAGCGTTCCTACATAAGTCAAACTAACTTTCCAGACTTCATTCACTAGTTGTTAAGACGAAAAGCAGCGATAAATTCTGTAAGTCGTCGAATTGCGAAATCTTTATTTCGCAATATAAAGAGAATCCGTCAGTACCTCATCCACAATAGATATAACCATTATAAAAATAATTTTTCCGAGCGTCAGTAAGGCTAAGTATTTTCAAGCTATATTTCCTTGGTTTGTTTCCAAAATAAATCCCAAACAGATATTTTCTCCGGAATCCAACCGGCATCTCATCTATAGGAACATTTTCTCCTAAACTGTACAGATTTTGACAAATAACTTTGAACGTTTCAAATTCAGGACGAGTTTCAGGGCTATCAAAATGGAGGCATCACAGAATAGTGTAATGTATATTCAGAGATATAGCACAATAAAAAACATCTGAAGAAAATAATGATTCCAATCTTTCCTTCCTAGACTTAACAAGTACAAAAGCTAGAATTGGAATTGAGTGCCAGTATGTAATTCCGTATGGTCACCCATCTATGAAAGTTTGACTTTTGAAGTGGTTTTTCGTATGTATTTCTGGAACGGTTCGTCGGACAGTAAAACGGATTATGACCAATTTAATAGGGTTTCATATTCTGAAAGAAATTTTCAGTACAATAAAACATCTAGGACAGATCATATTTACGGTACGTATATGTAAAAAACCTTAATTTTTATATGACAACACCAATAAGGGGTTGCCCGATTTAGTCTATTTTTGAAGCTTTATTTACTATTACTATGAAAACATAGTGTACAAAATTTCTACGTCGACATGTTCCCAGGCAGTGTTCAAATATGTAGTGAAATACGAAATTTGTGTATGGCAATCCTACGAAGGAATTGCCTGATTGACCCCATTTTTGAACTTAAGTTCGCTTTTTTTCTTCGAAAAGTCCGTGTGCAACTCTCTAAATGAATGCGTTCTTGATATATTGTGCGGACACGGACAGACGGACATACAAAAATCAAAATAACTTTCAATATTATTTTGGACACCCGCCCAACCTATTTTTCTCTACTAGCATTATTTCTAGATGTTACAAACGGAACGATAAACTTAGTATACCTCTCAGGTTTGATCTAGCGTTTAAAAATAGATATACTACATATATATAAGCAGAGCTAGGAGTGCATCAGCCTCAACTCTATCGAGATCAGTTAGTTCCATTCTGTTTTTTTTTTTAGTTTCCGTAACTGAATAGGGCCTGTTTGCTTTCACAATGATAGAACTGATTTTCGTAGATCAGGCAAATGTATTATAATATTTTGTTTCGATGTTCTGACTCTCCAGCTAAAATCAATCTTTGCCAACCTATGACGATTCTTTCCACAATAATACCCTGAAGTTCTCAGTCAACTATGTTATTTCCATTTGCAACTGTCGGTATCTCATTTTGGCTCCTTGAAATACAGCTGCAGGTTAACATTCGTATTGAGAAAACTCACATCCGTCACTATCTTCTTCAGCTCAGCTTCTGTATTATGAACGCTTTCCAAATTGAAGTTTTCATAATGTTGTATGTTTTCTATATCAGTGTTGCGCAAACCTTTTGCGCTCAAGGTACCGTAAGAAATCAAGAAATTGTGGAGGTGCATAAAAACCAAAGTTTATTTAATATTTATATATTATTAAAATCAATATTATATGAAAAGTTGTTTAGTGAGAAATGTAAGCCTTCCTAACTGAGCATAGGCGATAGAAATCATCTCTTCGTGATCGTTCTCAGGCGTTCTCTTTTTCTTTATTTAATCGTAGTGAGAGTTGACAACCCCAGTTCGCATAAGTAGGTCGTGTTAAATGTTAAGAGAATTACAATAGCACATTTTGAAAGCAATGGATACTATGTTTTTTTATGTAGCCGAAAATATGCTAGTTCTATTTCAGAAAATTTTAATTTTAATATCCGATCAATTTTTAGCTCCATGAATTCTTCCTGCTCATTTATTGGTAAGTTTCCAAGGGAAATGCTATCTTAGGATGGAATTCGTACTCAGTCCGTATGTTGCAGGTCACACAGGAAAATAAGAGTTCATTTTTTATGCTAATAGCTCCAAAAGCCTGTACTAATTTTTCTGGATCAGTAGCCATAACATTTGGGAACTTTAGGAATATTTCATTACTACCATTGGTAGCGTGACTGATTCGTAATACCTAGCGTGAAAAGTTTCAATTTTGTCCGATGGCGATTAGAATTCCTGTCTTGTTTTTTTTTTGTTGAATTCATTTAAATGGGCGAATATGTCCGGAAAATATGCAAGTTTTGGCACCCATTCTTCTTCTTTAAGCAGTGAGGCAAAATCTGAACCTTGGGCCACTAAAACGCTTGGGTATCCTTTTTTAGCTCGTAAATCTGAGAAAGCACTTTGCATTAAAAAATCGAATGTTCAGCAGTCGCGACTTGATCTAATTAACTGCATTAAAAATACGAGAGTTCAGCAGGTATTTTTTCGATTTCTTTAGCGGCTTCTTGGCTAATCTTAATATTAACAACTTCTTTGTAAACAGGTCAAAGTAAAGTTTCAGCAAGAGATTGAGATTGCTTATATTTAACTAATATATTAGCGATCACGTAGCTTACTATATGCGCTTTTTCTAATGTTTTGAAAGACGAAATCATGCGAGCTAACTATTTCTTAAACTGGAATTTCAAACGTTAAAAAAAAAAAAATTTTGAGCCCCCAATTCGTGTTTAGTAGTTAAATTTCGTAAAAGTTTACTGGACACCATCGAATTATTATCCAAAGTTTCTCAACATTTTGGGATTGGGCTTGATTCGTCCGGCAATATATAAAGCCATAACTTACATAGCCCTCATCACATTTTCGATAAGAAGCCTAGGTTTTTTCTTTGTCGACTTTGCTTCTTCATGGCAATCATTAGTTTCACTTGACAATCAGATACATAATCTGCAGGTTTTTTATTTCTTATATTTCAGAAAAAACATGCAATTTTTTCATGGCATACCAACGTATGTGCTGCAGCATACACTTTGCAGAGCACAGCTCTTTATCACTCAAATCGCTCTCTACTTCCTACAGATGCTTCGAAATAAATTCCTCCAAATTGTCGTCGCCTACATTTTTGTGCTGACTCATTTTGCTGATGATTTTTGTTGAAAAACTAGAAATAAAAAAATTACTTACATACTGAACGTGGGTCTAATAGACCCGACCTGCTTTATTTCACCTCGTTACACTCACTCGACACAATTTTTTGCACTGGTATAAAGTACTGGCTGAATCAAAGAAATGGTACTGTAAGCACTGAACGAGCCAAACGAAGTAAATAATTTTCAATTTTGAACGAGGGCTTCGGTCTACTGGACTCATGTATGGTGTTTAAATGTTAAAGCTAAAGATTTGAATTATTTTATGTGTCAATAGATTGAAGAGACCCGTGAAATGAGCATATGAAATATTACAAATTTTTCGATAGGATACGTTTTTGTTTTTTGTTTTAAGATTTCATAATCTCTACATTTTCCTGCATTGTTGCTCTCGTTGCCAGAGTGAATTTCTGCAAACTAGTTAATAAGCAAAAATTCAAATCAAAATTCGAGCAATTTGAAAAATTTATTTTGAAAATATATGACAATACTATGAAATTTCTAGCTAAAAATAAAGAAATATTAATTATCAGTGCTGACAAGGGAAATGCTACTGTTGCCATGTTGAAAAGTGAATGTCTGGAAAAAATTAATTGCATCCTTTTGGAAAAATCTACATACCGACCGATAAGAACTGACCCGACACAACACCTACAGACAAAAAATAAAGAATATATCAAACACCTGCACAAAAATTCAACCATAGAATGACAACTTATAAGTCGTTACCTCCAAGATTTTATGGACTCCCAAAGATACATAAGCAAAATTGTCCCATAAGACAATCAACAGCCCAGCATACAATTTATCGAAATATCTTGCAGACATTTTAAAGAATTTAATTTCACACTCAAGGTACAATGTTGGAAATTCCATGGATTTGAAATAAATTCTTTCTAAGACTCAAATTAAACCTAACCAATCTATGGTATTGTTTGACGTTGTATCTTTGTTCACTAGCATTCCAATGAGACTTTCTTGGAAATAATAAAAGAAAAATGGAATGTTGTTGAGCCATTCACCAATTTAACGAAGAGAAAGTTCCTTGAAATGTTGGAATTTTGCATTGTAGAAGCCAACCATTTCATCTTCAATAAAGATATTTACAAACAGATTTTTGGTTTACCCACGGGAAGCCCACTATCACCGATTTTAGCAGATATGGTTATGGGGGAACTACTTAACAACACTTTAAACAAAGTTGAAAGAGAGCCCGGATTATTGAAAAAATATGTTGATGATTTATTTTCAATTGTACCACATGATAATATTGATAATGTTCTCATTGAACTAAACAATTTCCACCCCAAATTACAGTGCATAGTAGAAAGGGAAGTGAATGGTTGCTTGCGTTTCCTGGACGTTAAAATTATAAGAAGAAGCAAAGAGCTAATCACTGATTGGTATCAAAAACCCACATCATCGGGTAGATTACTATATTTCAAATCTATTCATCCCCATTACCAAAAAATGAACACAGCTAGAAATTTCATAGTTAGAGTCTTAAACATAAGTCATCCAGAATTTCACCATACAAATGTCCCTGTTATACGTGCAATTCTTTCGCAAAATGGCTTCCCAAAACGGATAATTAATTCCCTGTTGTTCCAACATATACACAAACTACGGCAATCAAACTCAAATTGCCAAAACAATCCCTCAAATACTAATCCTCCCAAAACTTACAGGTCAGCAACCGGTCCTCTCAGAGAAACTTAATAGAATAGTTCAATTTAATAATTCACAAAGATAAATAGCGTTAAAGTATTCAAAATCAGTAAAAACCTGCTTTATCAAAATTTTATTTTATTTTATTTTATCAAAATTAAAGATAAATTTCCAAGGGTATTAGTCTCTGATATGGTAAATAAAATCCCCTGTGGGGACAATACATGCAACATGTTTATGTAGGACTAGGAACAACAGGGCAGTATCTTAAAAATAGAATAATGAATCATAGATCGGACATAAAGTCCAAAAAACAAAGGAAAGACAGCTTTGTCAAACCACTGCTTGTCCAAAGACCATCAACCCGACTATAATGACATCAAAATTTTATGCGCTGAACGTAATTATAGCAAACGTCTTACTCTTGAGGCCTTACATGAATAGACGAACAGACACAGACATTATACACACCATTTACTGCAGTCTCTTACAGAATCCCTAACACTCTTAAATTTAGATATGTGGGAAAAATAAAAATAAAAATTGGCCGTTATGACTCTCTTGGGGATCACATATTCAAAAACCAGTAGATTTTAAACATGACTAGGACAATTCAGTCTGCTTAATGTTTATGTTAATTTATTACAAGTGTTATAGTTATTTGTGATTTTGTTATATTTATATTTGTATTTATCTAAATTCAATTTTCGACCGGATTAAAGAATTACAATAGCTCGCAAGTAAAAAATTGATTCAGCAAATTTTATTATAATAGATAAGCCAATATACTTGTATAGATAAGTGAAAGTGCTTCTGAGGACGGCAACGATATTTGACGAAACGTTAAGCTAATAAAGGTTTTTAACATGATTAATTAAATCTTTCATTAATCAGTGACTGCTACACCCGAGAACTTAAAATACATCAGTTTAAAAAAACAACAGTCGAGCATCACAAGAATACTCGTTGCGATCATCCACAGAATATAATTAGGTCCTTTCTATACACATTTCAAATTCAGCTGGGATTTTAGGGTGAGTAGGGATTTTACAGAATATAAAATAACAATTTACTTCTTCTTTTTTTTCTGACTCCTTTATAGGCATTATATCGGATGCAGTAGATTGTAGTAAATAGGATAAATCCAAGCCTCTTGTTTAGGTTCAATATGATGAATATCTTCTTATATTTGGACTCTTGTAAGGTAGAGCTGGAGAGTGGAGGTAATTTCAAAAGTAATCCTTGGTTGAAGTTTTGATTTATTGTAAGTAGTTATTTAATAGCATTTGTTATCGTTAGTTAGTCCGACGGCAATGTGATGTAGTTAAAAATCTGTCAATGTTCTTTCATCTAAGTGCATTTTGATATTTTTATTATGTGAGCACAACGTTTAAGTCATTCAGACGTCATAGTTGAAAGTGCTGTATATATTGGATCACTCTGCTGTGCAGCATGTTAAATTTTTCACACTATTAACTCGGAAAATTTTAATTGTGGTGATTTCTACGTCTAGAACTCTGAAGCAAACAACAGCAAAGGCAAATATTATAAAAGGAACATGTCTTAGCGAAATAAAAAAGAAAATCAAAATGGATTCCTTATTGCATGCTGCAATGTAAATTTCTACACAGTAGTACATAATAGCAGCTAATTACTAATTACTCGTCGCGCCTCATACTGCCATATCAATAGTGCCGCGAATAATTTTATATGTATTTAGTCCCTTTCTGGGACGTAAAATGAAGTTTACCTTACCGTTAATAAAAACTTACTAAAGAAGGTGTGTGGGAATTGTTTCATAAAGAATGGTAGTTAAAAGCATATCCAGATCCACTTGAAAGTCCAAAGGTCGTGTGCGAGGCCACAGCAGGAAATCCGCTCCGAGTATTATTCCCCTGAGACCAACCTCTAATTACATTGTATGCACATTAAAATGAAATTTCACGCCGCGTAAATTCGTTATTTTTATCCTCAATTCTGTCACTTCTCTGGATAAAATCGGGTTCTATGGCGATATTAACATTTGTTAACTTTTGGAGCATGTCAATATATATGCTTTATATTACTGCCGTAGTGTTTTTTTTCCTTTTTTATTATTTTTCTTCACATAAAATAAAAGATGCTGCAGAATGAACGTCGTATGCTCTTGCAATTTATATTGACTTGACGCATATCAATAAATGGGTACACAAGGTAAGCAGCAGTAGCAGCAGGGATAAAGAGATTCTTATTATTGATAACAATAAGGTATTTTATTGAGTACATGCATTCTGTGAACATCAGACTGTTTCTGGATTTCTCTGTACTTTACGGCAATCAGGCTTAAATCGCCTATCCTTTGAATTTCAATTTAAATTATTAAAAATGAGTCAAATACATATAAAAATTGACAAAAACTTCATTTTAGTTAAAAAAAAACTTGGGTAATTAGATTTTTGAAAAATTTAATTACGAATGAATGATCATTGATTTAACCCATTTGTCTAGGGTATTAGAATGCCAATGCCTGACTTCTACTGATTTTATTGATATCTCTACTTCTAGAAAAGTTTTTTTTTTTTTAGTTTGTAATGAAAGGCCAATCACTCTAATATTTTTATGATCAAACTTTGCAATGAATATTAAACATAGTCGAAAAATATTAGAAGATATAATTGAATGCTTTTATATTAATTGTAAGAAATATGTGCTCTTTATGTGCAATGCTAATAGAACTGTAAAAAATCTGTTCCTACATTCGCCATTGTGAACAAGTTTTAAAAACGGGTAGCTATTTTTGGGAAAAATGGCAACGTGTAGAGTGAAATGTGAAAAACTCTAAAAGTTAATAATGATTATAATTATTGCAAATGGAGTTAATAACTTGTTCAAAGTTATATTATTATCGATTGAAAGTGTTAAATGATACACAATACCATTGCTACAAATGTGTCAAAATAATTAAGTTAAGACAGTAGATCATAAGCATTAATCTAAGACGGTAAAATTACTTGTGAAAGGAAAAGATTATTCCGAGGAAATTTTTCAACATAAAGCAAAGTTGGAGTATATATTTATTAGAGTATATGTAAGAAAATAAAGAAGAATATAATATATAAGACGCAGGTTTAAGACTACTATTTAGGCTACATATTATTATGTGAAATTGAATCATTGTCTTAATAGAAATAAGCGACTTAAAATTTATAGTACACCAGAAAATATTTAAAAGGTGAAAATTGACTGAAATTTAATTGTAATTTCTTGTTTTTATAAATAGGGTACTAGGGAGTATTTGTAGTTACTGGAAAAGTACTAGCGCTGGCCATTACCAATATTTTAACTGGTACTTATAAATTGTAAAAAATAATGTGACCTTAAACATAATATTTTTTTAGTATGAGTACTTGTACATAACATCAAACAATTTTGAATATGAGAGAGTTTGCCTCATATAACTCATACTTAGAATTTATTAGGAGTTTATATGAGCTCAGGTCAAGCATTTACGGCAGGCAAAAACATAACATTACTGAAGATTATAAGCTTTCTACCATACGAAACGCATTTTTCTTCTCTTTTTAAATAACTCTTGTCAACTCACTAGCCCTTGATTAAATAACCTTTTGTGTCCCGGAAGTCTCTTCATGACGAAAGAATCGGTGGATTTACATGGAGGTTTTTGATTTAGAATGGGTGACTGAGGAGCTTTCCGATTGGATAAAAAATATGTACGTTTTTCTGGGTTTAGCGTGGCGGGTGATGACTACACCCCTTAGAGCTATTCGAGTGCTATTAAATGGTATTGTGATTTTCTTCTGTAAGAAATTTTATAACAGACTTTTCTCACCCGAATATCATTAAAATGCGTGATTTTCGAATTTGTGTAAAGAAGGGTACAGGTCGGTGCGGGGGCTGATTTTTCTTTGAAACGTTTTATCATACTGTTTTACATATTTCACAGAAACATTTAAATTTTCTGTATTTAACCGTTATATGGGTTTTGATGTGACATACATTTTTATATTAATGTGAGATAATCTAAAAAATTACATCACAACATTCACGCCAGAACATACGCGAATTAATATTCATATGTCAGATAGATTATGTGCCGTTGTATTTTAGCGATAATGTAATGATTAAAAAGTAGTAAATAAAATATATTAAGAAAGTTTTAAAATAAATAACTTACGTAAATAAATTTCACTAAAAAGTAAAAACATTTTTTTTCTTTCTCACTGATATAACACAAGAAAAGTTTCATTGAAAAATAAGAAATGATAGAAATTAACAGATTAAATCTTAAAGGTTTGAACATGATTTGCTGTTAGACAGTTGTGAATATAGTTATGGATTCCCAAGCTTTTAAGATTTAATCTGAGTTCTAGCATTTCTTAGTTTGCAATGAAACTTTTCTAGGGTATACCACCCCCCCCCCCCGCTCGCCACCAATAAGTCAGTCTTGTTTAATCACGGTTCAATTTAGCACATCACCTCTGTCGCCCAAATTCTCTCATACAAGTAGGCTTCTTTGGCACTACAAAAATGGAAAATTTCAATCAGCACTTATCTCATAGAAATTGGTTGGCCAGATTGTTTTCCCTCGAGTAGTCTGGGTGTAAGTGAATACATTTCGTATTCTCATAGCAGATCTCAACAACAACAAACAAGTCTGGAAGATTGTATTGAACAACAGTTCCCTTATCCGAAAAGAAAAATTTCTTTTTGATCAGAGTGTTAGACAGAGAAACTTTGGCAAGCCGCAGTGGTAGCAAAGGTTTATGGTCACTGGTCAAAACAATCAGTTTCACTATACCTTCACTACTCTCAGTACTTAGTAATGGTGAAGTGGTTGTTGACTCCCTGGATAAAGCTAATAATTAACCTGGTAGATTCGCCTTAAATTACGATCTTCTACACACTTAACAGACTCCTGTTTTGCATATCCCGTGTGGATGTATGTGCCAATACACATCAGCGTCTCCAAAGCCGCAAGTTCTGATGGTTTCTCGCCCCTGGTGATTAAAAGCTGCTCCTCATCCTTGGCTAAACCTCTGCGCAAACTATTTTACTTATCTTATTTGAGATGATTTTCCCAATTGCTTGGAAACTAGGCCACGTTCAGTCATTTCCAAAAAAAGGGGAGGGTAGCGATCCCTCAAATTATGGACCAAATGCAATCGCTTCGATTCTTTCCAAAGTTTTTCAATCTATAGTTAACTCCAAATTAATGAGGTAACTAAAAACTAATTAACTGCGCAACGAGTGACAATATCGGTTTCAGGCAGGCCGCTCATCTGAAAACTTGCTGGCTTTTCATACGAAACCTTGGAACCGTTGGTACTTCAAAGGCCTTTGATAGAGTCTAGCATCTAGCCTTTTAGCCAAACTTAAAGCACTTGGTCTCCCCCTCCCTAAGGAACTGGTCTCCCGCTTCCTCTTTTATCATGGATTGATTTTTGACCTAGTCGCCAAATACGCATTGTATTATATGGCGTTATATCTGAACCTGATCGTATTGATGCTGGTGTGCCAAAAGGCTCTGTTAGCTATCCGTTTATCTTTTTAATTTTCAGTGGTGATCTGCTTCCCCGTACTTTCAATCCCATCGTTAGTTTCGCTGATGACAGTACTCGTGAGATTTCGTTTACTGCTTTTAAGCTCACCTTCACTAAGCAATCTTGGCATTAATATTCCCAGTAAGTTAAGCTGGACAAATCACATATTCCTTGTTGCTAAAGGCATCCAAATATCTTGGATTTCTTAAAAGGTGTAAGAAATATTTCAGCCCGTCAAATCTAGCGGTCCTCTACAAGTCATACATTAGACCTAATTAGAATGGAATACAATTCCCAAATACAGGCCGGGGCTGGTCATATAGCTTTAGCCTCATTAGATATTGTTCAGAAAATGTACTTCAAGCTCACTCGAACACCTCCACAATATTAGTTACGTTTCGCTCCTTTATCGCTAAATGAATGATCAGTATTCTGATGAAATATCTGGTCTGATCCCTTGTATAATATTTTTGCATGCAATACTCGCTCTTTAAACTGCGCACATCGTTTTTCCTTTCAAATCACTTTTAGCCGAAGAGTGAAATGCCGTGATGGTTTTTTTAACTCGTACTGTCTGAATATGGAACGGTCTACCAACTTCTCGCTTTCCTCTGGCATATAATCTCCAAAAGTTTATCCCCTAATTATTTCCCTATCTCGTTCGTGTCATGCTGTGCTTTGCATTATAGGGTATCCCCTACGCTTGGCTTAATAATATTTAAAAAAAAGAACAATATCTGCGAAAGAAAAAAATTGCTTTTTACTTTTTAGGGCGAAAGTTATATATTTTAAAATTTTTTTAATATGTTTTCAAAGTTTTTTTAATATATTTTATTCTGTTTTTCAACCCACTGCGGGCTTACACAGTTTAAGTTCGTTCGAATTCATCTGTTTTTGTCAACTTTTTATAATAACATTAAATTTTATTAAATTCTTTTTTAAATTTTCACATTTTTTTTCATTTTTGGGTACGTACAAAGGGTAAAAAGCGGAACTCGGGCTGAGAGATTTGAAATATTCACGTAGTGTGTAGTTCTATTGCCACTATAACAACAAATAATAAAAATAAAATTATTCTAAAAATTAAAGGGGGTCCCCATAAGAAACGTGATTTTTCCGGCGGTTTTTGCTCGTTTTCTACTCATTCATTAATTTCAGAAGTAGGCTCATTTAAAAAAATAAATAAAAACTACGTAGTGTTAAATTTTGTACGATGGTACGGAACCTTTTGTGTGCGAGTCCAACTCGCACTTAGCCACTTTTTCATTTGTTTCAATTTTTATATTTTCCTTTGTTTTTAAAACTCAAACAATGTCGCTATTTGTGACTTGTTAAAGAGTCAAAACCAAGACTTGAATCTTCTTCGATAAGTGCAAATTTTACCCGTTAATAAATCATAGTAAGAAATAAGCGTAAATACATTCCAATTTGAAGCTTTTGAAAAAAAATAAATATTCGAAAATCCAACATATAAAGCTAATCAAAATTATATAAGGAATAACAACACGGAAGATCCAAGATCATGATTACTTAGCTGAAAATCTAGGCCGAATAGATCCGCAATTTTTTGAGCAAGAATAGCTAAGATCTAAGTCTTCAAAATAAAAAAAAAATCAATAAGGTTCAAAAAGTACAAATATTAACAAAAATTTCACAGTATTTAGAAACGTAACAACATTTTACGATGATACTTCAGGAAATTTCCTTTAATATGATATCCGATCATTAGAATTGGTTCGGTCAGTTCTAGGATATATTTTTTTTTGCAAATGCGCATTCCCATGAAATACATTCGAGTTCACAAAATTGTTATCCCTCCTAGAAGGGGGGGGGGGGAGGTAACGGAGAAAATGAAAAAAAAAAAATAGAAAAATAGGTTGGACATTTTTATATTCTTTATCATTACTGTAAATTCCAAAAAGCCCCTCATTCCTAAATCTTCCAGTCAATACGGACTAAATAAGGCCTTTGCCCTACAATGTATGTTATGTAGTTCCGGGGGCCGATGAAAACTTCAAGTTTTCACCCTTGATGTGTAGGGCAGGAGGGTCTGCGCGGGCCGCCATCTTAGATTAGAGGTAAAAAAAAACTGTTTTTTTTTTTTCAAAATAATTCTTCGTCGGTTAATCCTACGACAACAATTGCTCATACAAATTTTAGGAATACTAAATTCCTACATTTTTCGTATGAACTCTTTTTTTGTGCGCCTGATGTGTAACAATATACAGCGGCGGCAGGTGAACATTCTGCCAAAATAAAATTGTATATATAAAACCCATTATACAGGGTATTTCGTCCATTGTGGTCCATAGAACAGGAGGTGGTAGTAGTCACCTAGTCACCCGTCCAGGAACCACAGGGTAACTAAGAAAATATGCTAGTCTTTCAAGAAATTCGCTGTATTTGAAAAAGGTCAAAGTGGCCCGGTCACCTACTGAGCTGCTTGTATGCATAACTTCATGGCCTACCCAGCGACTTCACGACCAGTGCCGTAATCCTCTGTGGACTCTCTTCTTTAATTTTGCCTATTACTACGATATGCTAACTTTAGACGTTAAACTGTTATCAGGTCATAACTTATTCGGGCCATAACGAAATTAGGTTTTTGTTTTTCTCAATTACTAGGAGAACAAATTATCTTGGCGAACAGGTATAAGGATAGTTCTTTTTTAAGAATGTTTACGTTTCTGCCATTCTAATTCGTTATACATCAGACTTACAAAAAATTTAGGGATTGTAGTGTTCTTCAAATTTATATTGTAATATATTTGTACTAGGATCAACCGCTGAGGAATTATTTTGAAAAACTCAATTTTATATACCTTTAATGCAAAATGGCGGACTTTGCAGCCCCGCGCCCCCCAGGGTGGACATTTTTTCGGGGCCTGGAATTAAATAAGCATAACTTATATAAAATCACAACTACGGCGCCTTTTGTAGGACAAAAACCCTTATTGACTGGACTAGCAAGGTATAAGCATTTTATTTCGGTTCAGAAGATAAGAAAGCAAGAAAGTTCAGGGCGGAGGATCTCAGATCCAATTTTTATCAGTTTTACATAAGAATACTGAAAATATCTTAACTAACATTTTAAGACTCATTTGGAGCTTTCCTGCGGTAGTGAAGGATTCTGTTTCATGGCTTGGAGACTTAAGATTCACTGTATTAAGAAAAACCACCGCGGTAGCAAAAAAATAAAGACTATAAGGTGATGATTCGCCACCTTATTGCCTTTACTGTAAATTGAAGACTTCCTCAAGCACAAATCATTTAAATAAAATTACTCAGAGGAAAATCCGATAAAAATTGTTATTTTCGGAAAAACTGTATCGTAAAATATTTGCACTTTTCAGAAGTCTGTATAGACCCCACCACTAGACTATATTAAGCAGTGCATTATTCACAATATAAGAAAGCTTTCGTAAAAAGGAGGATCCCCAATTTCTCTGAAAATACAAATACCTTAAATGCAACTATAATTTCACTCAGCAGTGTAGGTTTTTTAATGATTTTGTGAGCATGAAATCAGGTTTCCCAACATACATATGTCAGAAGAAGGGAAGCTCTTGCAAACAATTTGGTTTGCAGGAACCTGCATGACTTCAGCGCTCCTCCCTGTTTACGTATATCCTGTACCTACTAGATTTTACACAGCTGCAGATTTGGAGAACTGGCACGGCACTGCGGAAGATGGTAGGTCTTACTACCACTGAAATCAAACAAACTCCTTCAATCCCCATGAACTTAATCCCTCCCGCGATATCCTCCGTGGAGAATAAGTACAAAAAAGATGATTACAAACAAAGAATAGTAAAAAAAGGCATTGGACGTCAACAGCTGAAGGCTGCTTCACAAGGAAGCCTTGCACCAGCTCAGTGCCGAAAGGATCCTTTACACGGACGCCTTGAAGACTGAACGCATGGTGGCTTCAACTATCACAGATAACAACATGAATACAGCCGAACATACCATTCAGAAACTACTGACAACCAGGGCGTATGTCTTTACGGTAGAGATTTTGGCTGTCTGGGAGGCGGTTAGGTGGACCTTCCATCAGAAATGATTCTGATCATCGTACTATTTAGGCGTGAATTTTGACATATTTTGTCGTACTTTTTCTTTTAGTTCAGTTCATTTTGTGTTTTCACTATTATCTACCACAAAATGAACTATAATGAATTTTTGGTGAACAAACGTCAAAAAACACGCCTAAATATACGGCAAATTTGTCAACTTTGCCCCCAGTGGTTGTGATAAAAGACTATGCAAGTGCATAAATTTGAAATAAAATTTTAATTTTAATATTTTTTTCTTATAGAATTTATTAAGGAACCTCGCTTACACTACGTTACTATGTTAGATACATCGAGTATAAGGATGGTAAGTAAATATTCTACATTAAAATGTCTTTATATCTCAATTTCAAAATTTATTTATTACAGACCCAATGGCCACAAAAACTTTGGGTACACCGATTGAGATATTTTTATCATTTATTGCATTTATTCATGAACCAGCTTAGCACAAGCTCGCTGTAGTGACACGTTTAATAAATAAAGGGTCAACAATACATGTGTTTCATCACTTACTCAGTGCAGTATTTATTTATTTAATCTAGCATATATTCTACATACAATGTAAAACTATACTTATATCTACGCACTCAGGTACTACGCTAATATGGTGCTGTTGTTTGCTATAGTATTTCTAAATAATTTTTTATTTTGATACTTCAGTTTCCTTTTTGTTTATATGTTATTGTTACGACTATTCTTACCTAGCTAATATTAACTACGTCTATTCTTGTAGGCTAATTTACTTTAACATAACTATTATTCAGTTGCTTCCCTATTTCTATACCTTCTACTAGTATTATTAACGATTTCCTGTTCCTGCTGTTCTTTTCTAAATGCCCTGAGGGGAATAGTGTAAGAGTAATAAGAGAGGCAAAGTAAGAAATAGGTGATGGCTTATGTTTTGTGGTTTAATATGTGCTTTATTTTTTGTGTAAGGAGTGTAATATTATTTACCTTCTTTTGTTGTTTTACTAGGTCATATGCTTATAATTAAGTAACCACTGTAGATCTATGTATCCACTGTTAATGGAAGTGGCCTCGGCCAGGGTCTCTCAATAAAGCGTTTTTGAATTGTATTGTCTTGTATATTCACAGACAACTTAAAACTAGTTTAAAGCTACCTCTATTTAAAAGTTAGCACTAGCTTATTCTTAGTCAAAATAAATTGAGTTTTAGCTTAATGCTGACTTTAATTTAAAAGCTCAGTATACCCACCTTTAAACTAATATTAACCTCAAAATATTCATATCGTCATACCACAAAAATCTATGAGACATTCATGAGGAACTCGTAATTGATTTAAACGTTTTGGATGACATTGATTTAGGAGAAGCTCGTGTTTATAGAGAAAGGATAGATCCATTTCTCCAAACTGGTATCAAATTTTATTCGAATTATCGGTTCGTAATTAACTTAATAAAACAGGATCTATCAATAATAAGGAATAATAGAGGACTTACAAGTATTAATTGCTTTAAGATTTTTCGCCAGAAGAATTATGTTAGCCGCGACATATATTTAATAAAATTCTTGCTTCAAATAAATTAAGTGAGTTGCATAACATGTCACAACCTACTGTAAGTAGGATAATCACCAAAACAGCAGATTACTAGCGCTCAAACTGCCAAATTTCGTATCTTTTCCAAGTTTATCTGAAGATATTGCGGCAGTTAAACGAAATTTTTATAGTAAGGCCTCATTTCCACAATGTGATTAGTGTAAACGATTGCACACATATGCGTATTAAGGCACCAATTAGAAAACTTGGAGGGGAAACAGCAGGAACTTATCTTAACAGAAAAGGATACCATTCTTTAAATGTGCAGGTAAGTACTTTTACTAAGCTTTCAATTAAACAATATTGTATGCAATTCAGATCATAGAATTCTGGATATAGTAGTACGATGGAAGGGATCAGTCCATGACTCACGAATTTGGAATAGTTGCAAATTAAAGGAGATATAAGAGAAAAATAACATTGGTCTTTTGCTTTTGATGGTGGATATCCCTGATCGAAAGTTCTTCTCACTCCCCTGCTCAACCCAAAATCCATTATGGAGAAGCGCTATAACAAAAGCCATATTTCAACTCATTGTAATATTGAACAACTTAATGGAGAACTTAAGAGCAAGTTTCGATGCATATTTCAACGCTTGAGGATGAACTTACCAACAGCGAAATATATTGTGACAGAAGTTCTCTAAAGATGTGAACTGTTTTAGTAAATTATTCTTTCTACATATCAAAATATGCGAGTGCAATTAAGTATTTATCTTGCAGTTCCTAATATTCCTCGTCGCAGACCGTATCTAGCAATAATGGAGAATGATTACCAACATGAAGCGAACAATAAAAATGGAACAACATTTCGGCGTTATTTCATTGAAAAACATTTTTACACAAAATAGTTTAGTTAATGTAAAATATTTATTTCATTTAAGTGGAACACAAAAACTTAACTTCCATAGAAATATTTTTTTCCATAATTTGAATTCGAAGTTTATGAATTTCCTGCTCGCGCTCTTCCCTCTCTTCAAGAAATTTCTTTTCCAACTATATTTGGCTTAATTTTGCTTTTTCAACTATGTATTGTTAACTTTGCTAGTCTTCGCCACTTCTTCTTGATAATTTTGTGTCAAGTTTTCGTTATTGTATCTTTCTTTACGATCGTTATCAAAACTATTGGATGTATTGCTTATTTGTTAATCTCAGTTGACTGGGATTCAGATTTAGAAACTGTGGCCTAAAGTAATTAAATTATAATCTTTGGTATATTATTTTTGATTTAAGGAATGCTTACATTACACCAAGCAATATCAGAATCTATTTCTGCGACGTCTTCAACAAAGTCTTGAAGTATCATATCCTTTATTCCAAAATCTATTTCCTGTGCTGATTCGATCGGGCCCTTGTTTCCAGTTTGCTATCTTTCTCGCTTGTAGCGAGATTACATTTGATTTGGCTGCCATTTTCATCCGTATCCATTGAACTCGATTTTCCTTATTTTGTCTGATGAAACCAGATTCCTTCATTTTATTTTGAATATCAGACCAAGCATCGTTTTTCTTAAGAATATTTCGTGAATCATTTGCATTGCATTCTATTACTGTTATGTGTTCGTTGACAAAAGTTCTGAGAAATTCGTTTTCCTCGAGTGACCAATTTTCAGATCGATGATGTTTCTATGGAAATTGCGATATTACATGAAGTTTGGCAGATGAATAATTAATAATTAATTAATGCTAAATTTTCAATTTTTTACTAGTATTAGGCTTTTATAATTTGTCAAACTTTAATCTATCAGGAAAGATGTCAACCACAAACAGCACGTCCAACAACTAAGATCACAATTACTTCACAGTCAACTGTCAATTAATAACAGCTGTTTTCGATAAAGTCCTAGATTAGTTT
This sequence comes from Dioctria rufipes, assembly GCA_963924295.1. NCBI lineage: Eukaryota > Metazoa > Arthropoda > Insecta > Diptera > Asilidae > Dioctria > Dioctria rufipes. The sequence continues at coordinate 79,189,541 of OZ002740.1, read as the reverse complement.
ATAGTTCAGTGGTTTAAAACGAAAATATAAAAGTTTTTTTAATAAACTCAGTTTTACTTAAATCAGGGTAATGCTTAAACTGTGAATATAAAAATAATTGAAGTTAGCTTTAATTCTAAATGTTGCTTTAGTTAAATTTGAGTAGTTTGAATAGCACCCAATCTTGTTAATAGATAGAATAAAAACAACGGGCACAAATGACTTCCTGAGATACGAGAGACGATGCCTTTAAGACTCTAGAGATGGAATTGCGCAAATAAATTTGATATGTTCTGTTATCTAAATAAGACTTTATGCACAATTGTCACAGTAATAATATGACAATAAAGTCGATCGATACACATTTCAAAAGCATATATTATGTTTGTAATATGTATTTGACATTTTTTCGGGCTCAGTGTAAGTATATTCGTTACTGATAATTACAGATTATATGGTGTCGTAACTGGTGCGAGATATATAATCTCAATCAATCCTATAGATCCGGTGAAATATGTAGATCTTGTAGATTCCGTACAATAAAAATCCTTCATCTTCTTGTAGGAAATTTGTTTTAAATTTTCCTAGACTTAAAGATTCAAAGTACAAGTCTAAAATATTTTCTGTACAAATTGTAGGTATTTTAAATTTGTTGCATGTAGCAAAGCTTAAATTCGTCCATATACGATTGTACAATCAAAATAGAGTTCATTAGAAACGAAAAAGAAAAAACCATCTGAAGTTTTAATTCAATAGATTCAATTTTGTGTTCCTTTCATACATTAAAACCCCTACAAAGTTGCAATAATTTTCGCATTACTTCTTACTTTCTTGTTTATGATAGAAGATAGCATAGTAAAAATAGGTGATCAATCAATCCAGATTTATGCCTCGCAGGCTGTCGATTAGACTCGCAATGGTGAACGTATATGAACTAAGTACATATATGTACATACACTTCCTCCAAGAACTCGGGAAGTTTATTTACTTTGAAACTGTCTAGAGAACTTTACAGTTCAGGTAAAAATTTTAATTAGCAATATTATTTGTGGAGAATTAAGTTTCAGTACACTGTACGCTATATGCGAGATCCATACCGTATATAGAGTGGATTGCATTTCCGTAATTATTAAATAAAATAAAAAGATTACTATTTTTGGACTTTTTTACCGGGTTAAACTTAATTTTGTTCAATTAAGAATGTTTTTGGGATTCTCCGGTATATAGCAAAAGCTAAAAAATGTTCTAATTTGTTATTTCATCACACAACACATTAATTTTTGGTGACAAGTTTCACGTCTTGGTTTGACTCATCAACAGGTCACAAATATCGAAAGCTGCAAAGAAAAGTATTACACTAAACGAGTACAGAAACCGAAAAAAGGGTCTAAACACAAAATTCATAACTGTGCTGTTACTATCACTACTGTTTAAATTAGGCAAATCCTCTCTGAACATTACACGCCCACAACCAGGACTGTACGTTGAAGACATTGGCGAAATCCAACTCAAAAGGGGAACATTCAGAGTTGAACGCAAGTTCACTGCTGACGAAATAAAAACCGATATAACCAAGTTAAATCAAACGATCACGCAAGTAAACATACTGTGTGATGAAACACTTAAGATATCGAAGGACACACACTGTGATGGATTAATTCATCACCTGACAGACATCCACATCGAGATGTATAAACATATCAAGACTTTGCAGGCTGAAACAATTAAAGAAAGAAGGAAAATAGGAGTTCTTGGTAATATCTTGCAGACGGTGTTCGGAGTGAATGACGAGGTTTACTCAGACATCAAATATTTCTAGAACAGTTTTTCGCACAGAAAAAATGGTAATAACCAATTTTATAGGATTTCGTATTCTGCAGAAGTTTTTAGTACAATAAAAATGTCTTGGACTGATCGTTTTCAAAGTATACGTAAAAAACCGAAATTTTTATATGGCAACACCAAGAATGAGTTCCCCGATTTAGTCCATTTTTGACATTTTATTTGCTAATGTAGTAAAAACATCATGTAAGAAATTTCAGCTCTCTACGTCTCTCAGGCAGTGTCCAAATATATAGCGGAAAACGAAATTTTTATATGGCAACCCCACGAAGGAGTTGCCCGATTTGTCTCATTTTCGAACTTAAATTTACTTTTTTTTTAAAGTCCGTGTACAAAATTTCAGCTCTTTAAGTACACGCGTTCTCGAGTTACCGTGCGCACAGACGGACGGACGGACGGACGGACATGCAAAAATCGAAATAACTTTTAATATTATGAATGGGTGTCCAATCCATTTTGCTCTACCATCATTATTTCGAGGTGTTACAAACGGAATGACAAACTTAGTATACCCCTATGATTTCATCTAAGGTATTAAAAGCACAACAATTCGAGTTAAACGAAATCATATGGAAACAATTATACATGACTAATACATGGTTATTCATCTCGAACAAAACAGTAACAGCGGCAATACAGTGCTAAGGCATCAGAGAAGATATAAGTCTCAACGGCACTGGAATACTAAGAGTACCACAAAATTGTATCGTCCAAACCAAACGAAATATACTCAAATCAGAAGTGTCAATAAGCGTACCCGTGAGAGCATCCTTCATAAAACCAGTAGAAATAAACTTCGAAACCAGCATGACAAAACGGATCGTCCCGGACACAGAAGTAGATGCAGAGCCGGTAATAAAAACATCCGAACAGATATACATCAGATTACGTAAAGAAGGACAAGAGATCCAAGTCACCAGTCACTGGAGAAACATACGTACACACGCAGTTGGATCAAGTCTAATCGTGCTTGCGATGGGTACAATTATAGGACTAGTCTTCGCAGGAAGGTTCATATGGAAAAGGTGGCAGGCTATGAAAACAACTAAAAGCTCAGCCAATGACTCACCAACAGCAGTCCATACAGACGCCATCTCAGAGTTCAATCTTTACTCATCACCGAGTCCCCGGCAGAATGTTCAAACGTGAACATAAAGAAACGCGAACATAAAATTTGACATAAAACCATATAAAATAAATTTGCGTGTAGATATATAAAAAAGGTCAGCATAACGCAAATAAGCAATAATTGTTTGCAATAATTATTGAACTCTTGCTTACTAGGCAAATTGCGCAAAATAAGCAATTGCTCACAATAATTTATTGAACTCGAGACAATATTGCTTACTAGACAACTTCATTAAGTGTATTTTATTAAGTTCATTTCATACAAAGTTGCTTAGTTCGAAAAATTTAGAAATTATAAAAACAATGTAAATGTAAGAAAGGCACAGACTTGATTAAAGATTTAAAGTAGCAACGTTCTAGTTCTTACTTTGCGCCCCCACCCGTGGTAAGCGCAATACCTCCTCATTTAAAATACAAGAACCTGCTCCACCAGCAGAGTCTATTCTAATTACAGGTCACGTGACGTCTAAACACCAGGTGCGGAAAACCAGGGGGGGGATTCCATGTGTGCAATTGCCCCCCCCCCGCTACCCTTCCTGAGACACAACTGTAATTCTTAATATTTACAAGACTCGTTATAAAACTATGACTGATTATGCCGATTACAAAAACCGTTATTAACTCATTGTTAACACAAGCTGTCTAGGATAGTTCTCTGCGATTTCAAATCAAATATTGCTCACAATAAACAGAGAAACTATACAAAATAGAAAGAAAACCAGCAAAGGACAGTCATTCGCTAGGAAAATTCTCTGCCGTATTTTCTTTGCATTTTAGAAAATTTTCAATATGGAAATCTTTCATACAAGTTTTTACTAGGCACGACCAAGCCAGTTCTACACAAAAAGCATAGAACAGAGCATAGGAAACAATTGTAACTCAACACAACCGATGAGCTAAGTTTACACGGACTGAGCTAATCTCTAAAAATTATTTGGACTTACATACTTACTGGCAGACCAGTAAAGTACTTGTATCAGTATCTGTACCTGAACTTGTACTTGAAAAATTTTAAAGTACCAGTACCGGGACTTGTACTTGAAATGTTTTTAAGTACCAGTACCGGGACTTGTACTTGTACTTAAAATATTTCAAGTCCAGGTACGGGAACTGTAGTGGTACTTATACTTGGAATTTTACAGGTCTGCTTACTGGTCGTAGGTTAACTAAAAACCGAATTTTAAAAGTAAATGGTTTCTAATCAATCAACCAAAATTTGCGTGATTTAATAGGTTACTGGTTTACACAACTAAAATGTTTGAGGGGTGACGAAAAAGTCGGCAGTAGTCGTTTTTGTTTTTGTTTTTTATCATATTTAAGTTAGATATCACAAAACCTAATTTTCGGTTTTATTTTGAAAACCTGTCGATAAATGTCGATCTCAGAGTAGAGAGACATTAAGGATTCATATCCAGATACTCTTTCTCGTGCACAAATTATAGAAATAGATGTAACGCAACCGATTCTGTTATGGGTGAATAAATGACTGAGAGTGATAGCTTGCCCCTTGTTTCACATTCAAAGGAACAGGAGAACAAGTGAATGATATGCCACTGACTACTTCTTTTGATGGGAAATTAACGCAATGCTAAATTAGACTGACAAAAGATTTTCAAAACAAACTTTTATTTTTTTACAACTACAAAACCTACCTAAACTATTGTTAACGAAGAAATAGTAGTCCAATAAAACGAGATATCGAGTGAAACAGAATGGTAAAACGAAAAGATAACGTACTTAGTTAAAAAATTTAGTATTGGACCGTTGCTACAAATCTTTAAACAGCTGATTTTCAAGGTTATGTCATCTGGAAAAGTTGAAGTTCGCTGAACTACTTCGTTTCAATTCATTTCGGTGCAATGTTTCATATAAGCAAATTTGCCATATTTATACGAATCCAATCGAAACGGTAGAATTGATGTGGAAGCCCACCAATACAGTCGCGAGTGTTTTGAAGTGTCAGATATAATATTCATTTAGAAAGAGGAATCTGGAATAGATAGTCGTTGAGAAAGGTCTTCTTAAGCAGATTCTAACCCTGGACTTCATGACAGGTCCTTGCAAGGGACGAAATAGCAAGTTTGGACCAACAAATGGGGGAAAATTAATTCAGTGTAGTGTTATTTTAGTACGAGCAAAAAAAATTTGAAAAATTATTTAAGTGTATGAAAAAGCAACCCCTCTCCAATGAGATTAAGTGAGTAATATTATCAGAGTAATCAAAAAAAAACTTCAATACTGTCGCGCCATGGACCATAAATGGACTATAAATATATTTTAACAAAACAACTTACTTCGTTTTACTCAGTTTTACCGCGAGACTTACTATCAGGATTCATAAAATTCGATCTTCCCTTGTGTTAAATTTTGAATCCCTATGCAATCTCATCATAGGCATTTGGAGGTTATTTCGATGAAACACGTGCGCCTTATTAATTGCACATTATTATTTTAATTATAATTGCGTTATCATCCTAAAATCCGTACACAAATCTTCCCGAACTTGACAAAAACTTTACATTTCAGTCAGATATTCCGTCATAGATAGACTTGAACCATAGATAAGTAATACTCAGATTTGGAAACCAATATTAAAAATCTGCTTCTCGTAAGCCAGCCATGATGAATATATCATCCAGCCTTAGCTTTTAGCAAATGCAAAATCTCTGAATATGCTTTAACCAAACATAATGTACAAAAAACCCTGAAGGTGTCACTACATATGGGCATGAACTCACTATCCTATCTCCTTCAATACCTGGGTATTACTTATCTGTGCTTGAACTATAGTGAAATCCCAAATCAATCCCTATGATTCCGCGCAATACCTACTTTATCCCCAAACAAACCACGCAAGCCCATCTTATAAAGGGCCAATGCACACTTAGCAGCACGAGGCACATGCATTTTGCTGGACTTGAGCTTAGACAGATAATAACGATAATTTTGGAAATGAATTGTTTTGACATGAATTAACCTAAAAGTAGAGGTAAAAGGAAATAAATTCTGCCAAATATAGAAAACAAAACTCAATAAATAATCTCACATTTATTAAACTTAACCACAAACAAGTAAAAAAGCTAGAATTGGTCTAAGACCAATTCTTAGGATACCCTAGATCAGGCGTGTCCAACCCGCGGCCCGCGGGCCGCATGTGGCCAAGGCCGGCTTTGAATGCGGCCCAACAAAACTCATCTACTTAAATACTTTCTCAATTAATTTTATAAAACATTTTCTTTATCTATATAACATTTCCATGGGAGTAGTTACTTCTCGACATAATAAATGTACAATTGCGCTATGTGGCAATAGAAAGTTTTCAATGTGCAATTGTACTTAGTCAAATTGACACTGAAGACATTGTGGACATTATTTATTTTTCGGAAGTAAGATGGTTAAGTCGGGGTAAAATGTTGAAAAGATTTTATGTTTTGCGAAATGAAATCAAGAATAAAATCTGTGCCAGAACTTGATGATAAAAACAGGCTCACAGATTTTGCTTTTTTTTTGTATATAGACTTCACAGCTCATTTGAGCTAAATTTGCGTCTTCAAAGTGAAGTACAACTATGCCTCAAACTGTAGCGGCTTTCGAAATGAAACTGAAACTATGGTAGTCACAAATCCAAGCAAATAATTTTATGTATTTTGAAACGTTGGCTAAACACTGTCCTGAGAGTAACGAAAAATATGCAAACTTGATTTTCGATTTGATACAGGAATCTGAGAAAAGATTTCAAGATTTCCAAAAAATCATCAATTTTTTTAGATATTTGCGACTCCATTTTTAGTCGACATAAGCTTACCAGGAAATTTTCAAATAAAATGGCTAGAGCCGTAATCTGATGTTCAACTTTAAGAAATATTTAATAATTTCTCTTTACTGGACTTTTATAAGAATTATCTTCCCAGAAAAAAGTACCCCTTGCTTCACAACTCATGACATCGCTATTTGGAAGCAACTAAATTTGTGAGCGGCTATTTTCTAAGATGAAGCACACAAAGAATAAAAATAGGATCAAAATAACTTATGAGCACCTTGAGAACTCACTGAGAGTTGCATCAACTCCGATCGCAAAATATCGAAGCATTATTGTCTCAAAAACAATGTCAAATATCACATCAATTTCCTGTTGCTATTTCTTAAATTTTATAATAAAAAATTTATGAATTAATGAAGCTTAAATTACTTAAAATTTTTACCTAAATATGTATATGTATATTCCTCGTTTTTATTCATTAACCATCTTTAGGGTTCGTATATTTGATGTGTGGAACAATATAACTCGTCTACTTCCAATGCGGCCCAGGGAAGTTGAAAGGTTGGACACCCCTGCCCTAGATGAATGCCCGTATTAAATTTCGTATGGTCACCGATCTATTCAAGTATTGATTTTGAAGTTGTTTTACGCATATATTTCTAGAACGGTTTGTCGCACAGACAAAATGATTATAACCAATTTTATAGGATTTCGTATTCTGCAGAAGTTTTTAGTACCATAAAAATGTCTTGGACTGATCGTTTTCAAAGTATACGTAAAAAACAGAAATTTTTATATGGCAACACCAAGAAAGAGTTGCCCGATTTAGTCCATTTTTGACATTTTATTTGCTAATGTAGTAAAAACATCATGTGCGAAATTTCAGCTCTCTACGTTGACGCGTTCTCAGGCAGTGACCAAATATATAGCGGAAAACGAAATTTTTATATGGCAACCCCACGAAGGAGTTGCCCGATTTGGCTCATTTTCGAACTTAATTTTACTTTTTTTTTTTAAAGTCTGTGTACAAAATTTCAGCTCTCTAAGTGTACGCGTTCTCAAGTTATCGTGCGCACAGACGGACGGACGGACGGACGGACGGACGGACATGTAAAAATCGAAATAACTTTTAATATTATGAATGGGTGTCCAATCCATTTTGCTCTACCATCATTATTTCGATGTGTTACAAACGGAATGGCAAACTTAGTATACCCCTATGATTTCATCTAGGGTATAATAAGATGTTAACAAATACGGCAAATAAAACTAGGAATTAGCTAAAAACCTGTAAGAAATTAAAGGAAATGAACTTGCAAGAAATCGAAAATTATTAATGAATCCAAGAGAAATTAGTTAAAAATTGTAAAGGATTGGAAAACTATTACAGTAAACTTTGAATTAGTTTACATGTTTAGAGAAAGATGTCGGCCCCAGCCAATTCTGTAAAAGATGATGAAAGGTTATTGGAATAGAATTAGTCACGTAGGCACCCGGCGAGATTGTAAAGTGACATTGTATCTTGAGCTAGGAAAGAGAAACGCCAAGTTGTATTCTTTTGTTGAGAGAGAACGACTTCAAGGAAAAAAGCCATAAAAAATCGTTAAAAAGCGAAACCATCGGGAGGTTTTATTTGTTTGGGTGCTTGAAAAACGCATTCTTGAAGAGTGCGGCATAGAACAGCTACCCTTGTTGGGCAATTTTCTGATCACTCAGGAATTTTATTTGCTCGTTTATAGCAGACAGCGCGCATTTTGTTGGACAATCTTCTTGGATCGCCATCCACCAGAACCCACCTCAAAAGCCCCAGTCAGCCAAGCTACCGCGGAATCAGGAAGCCAAGCTTTATCCCGTCTAACTGCGGAATTTGGACTCCAGTCTTATACATTTGAAGTACTGATGGAAACAAAAAGGTAAAATTTATAGGAAGTCGGTATAAACAATATTGCACTGACATGCGGTCTACCAGGTGGAAATACTAAAGGAAAATTATAGCAATATGTATGTATTGAAGAAAATCAATGCCCAATGAGCCTTTAATAATGCCCTAAAATGTCGAAAATCGTCGGACTTTTTGTAATGTTTAACGTACTTTTAATTCTGTTAAAACTAGAATAATTTTATATGTGCCTTCTTTTAGCCCTAATTAAAAATTAGGGTTTTGTCTTCAATATATTTCCATTAGAAAAAATACGTTCCGTACGATATTAGCAACTAAAATATTTCCAATAAAATAATAAAAGGCTACAAGGATACTACACTCATGACTGTGATTGTATGTGCTCACAAATATTACTTTTAGACCATTAACCTTCTTGCAAAATTCTCCCACGGTTTTCATTCATTGCTTTATCCAAAGGAACGTAAGAATTGCTTAAATACAGCCATGCATACCTACATACTTATCTATATCAGAAGAACTAAATCTCTAATTTCATGGTTTTAGGATAGCCAATTCCATTAGCTTCTATTGTTAAATTTATTGCCTAATAGATTTCCCTTGTAGACCGCTGCCTTAGTACACCAGCTCTGTATACCATGTATATGTATTTACCTTAAGCTACATCTTTTTACTGTACGGGCTAAAATCTGTTGTATTCTACTAAAGAAATGCATTCTGTAATCGACTAAATGTGTGGGAATAGACAGCTACCATCCGCTAGAGACTTCATAACCTAATTTAAGCCGGTGAATTTATTGTATACAATCGATCCAGCTTTTATAAATTCGCATGCATAATGACCTTCGTTTTTTATTAATTCTCTACCTTTGAATGTCGATATACATAATATTACTATGTGGTAGTTTCTTTCACCCACAGCACAATGTTTGTCCGTATTTTGAAGTTATTATACATTCCTTCAAATCCCCTCCGATACGATCCTTCTCTAATGATAGATTATAGCAACGGAACTGCACTATTGTAGACAATTTAATTTCATAGAAACATGCTACTGTGTAACCGACATTTCCCTGGCAAGCATCGGAAGTGAAGATATGTCAAGCCGCCGTACAAAGGGTATCGACAACTCTCATTACTATAATGCGGCGCTTTCAACTCAATTAGCTTTTTAGTGGGAATTGCACTCCATTTTATTTAATAGTCTCTAGTCTCTCACCTTCGTACATAAAAATAGCTCTGCTTACTACTCAAAGGAACTTTCTGCTATTGAAAGCTTTTCTACATTTTAGCATCGTTCTACAAATTGGTAATAACATGGTACATTCAATGATGCACTGCTAATGGACCCATATTGAAAGGTTTGAAAGATGAGGGTTGTAAATGGCTGATAGTAATGAATACATGTATGTGCCCATTGCTGAACTATAATCCTTGTAAATATTTCGCGAAAAAACTCGCTTTAATTAGAGTTTAGTGCAAGTGTATGCATATTTCATCAAATATAAAAATTATTTTTTATAACCAATAACTTACATATGTAATATTTTCTTAGTGAATGGAATACGATTTAAGAGGTAGGTACTAGATTCCTTAAAGTAATTGCGACTACTATGATTATGGGTAGTAGATAACATAACCGTTCTCCTTGACATTGTGCGTGTGTAGAGTCAATAAAATATATTAAAATATTTTTTTGAAATAAACAACTTTTTAAAACAGATGCACTAAAATGTAAAAAATAATTTTTTCTTCCTCAGTGTAATATGCACAAGAAAAGTTTAATTGCAAAATAAGAAATTCTATAACTTAAATTAAATCTTAAAAGCTTGGATATCCATAACTATAATTACAATTGTCTATCTGCAACTCATGCCCAAACTTTTAAGAATTAATCTGAGTTCTAGATTTTCTTATTCTGCGAATAAACTTTCCTTGTGTATATCACTGAGAAAGAAATAAAAATATTTTTACTTTTTAGTGCATTTTATTTACAAAAGTTATTTAGTTCAAAAGTTTTTTTTTTATATATTTTATTTTCTACATTTTAGCCATGAATTCTATACACTCTCTCGACTCTCGAAACTGAGTCTCGACTCTGGACTCTCTACTTTCGAATCTGGAATTTCGACTCTCAAATCTTGACTCTTGAATCTCGACGCTCGACTCTGGGCACTCCACTCTCGAATCTCGAACCTCGACGGTAGACTCTAGAATTTCGAATCTCGGCCCTCGAATTTCGACTCTCGAATCTCGACTCTTGAATATCGATGCTTGAATCTGGACCCCCGAATCAGGAATCCGGAATCTTGATTCGCGAATCACGAATAGCGATTATCGAATCTCGACTCACGAATCTCGACTCTCGAACATCGACTGATATCATACACGCCCCAAATTGCAAAACACCAGAGGTGGTAGCTACCACCCACCCCCCCCCACAAAACCACCAAGACGTAAGAAAATTTTATCCCATTGGAAAGCTCCTCATTCACTCATTCTAAATAGAAGGACCCCATGTAAATCCATCCACTTTTACTACCCTAAAACTGTTTCGTCGCGAACGGCACTTTCAGGAGCTCTGGCACTCAGACACAAAGTTTCTGAGTCCGGGGTCTGCAAGTTGATAGAAAGATATTAAAAAGCAGAAATTCAGTGGAATTTTGTAACTAAATACGAGAATATTGCACCGACTTAGGTAACTTATTTTTATATGGACAATTTCTTAACTAGTATCAATGAAATGAAAACTGCGATTAACGTTTACAAGGTGTCATGTAAAATCCTAGGACGAACATCTATGTGCACCAGAAAATCAAATAGTAATTGCAAACAAATGCGCACGTCTTTCACCAAAAATCCACCTGAAATCAAGAAAGTTTCGGAATTAATATGATCCTGTTATAACAATGAGCTCGCCATTGATCTTCGGCAGCTATGTAACGTAAAAATCTTGGCTCGAACAAGACGTAAAGTTTTTGAAGTAATCGCTAAAATCTTCGATCCTTTTGGCCTATTCGGCCCATGTATTGTGACATTAAAAATACTGTTCCAAAAACTGTGGAAATTGAATTTGGACTGGGAGGAGCCAATGCGGCATCGATTACAGATGACCTGGAATGCCTGTTTGTCAATGTCTATGTACCGATGTGAATACGTAAGTTCCAGAAGAATATGTCATGAGATTCATGAGCCGATGCTAGATTGGCAGCTTGTGGTACGGCACCATATATATAAGGGGTGTAGGTGAAGATGAATCGATACGTATAATGTGCCTTTGCTCCAAAAATCGAGTTGCGCCACTTAGGAAAGAAAACTCTACAGAATTAATGCTCCTAAACTAAACGACAGCTCTCGTTGAATCAAGATTGACACAATTCTTAATTGAAAATGTAACTACGAAATTTGCTGCTAGTTACTTATGGTCGCACTCTACGATTGCAATGCATTGGATACGCAACGATATCCAGAAATAAAAATCATACGTCGCACACCCAGTTCAAGAAATCAGACATCTTTCAAGTACTTCTAACTGGAGGAATTGTACAGGGAACAAGCACCATGCGGACATGCTAACTCGAGGGTTAAGTGGAAAACATCTGATCAAGCAAATCAGGTAATTGGAATGAGAGAAATTCCACTTTTATAAATTTAACTTTCACCATATTCTCAGAATATCGTTGAACCGGATAATGGAAGTACCAATGAGCTCCTGAAACGACTGAAAGCTTCAGCTGCTATCGAAAGGCTATTCGCGTCACTGCTTACGTTTTACGTTTAATTAATCGCCTTCTACATAATCTACAGGAGAAAAATTGCCTCAATAGTGAATAGATTCAAAAAGCCGAATGTATTGGATTAAGTACATCCAGTATAAAATATTTTCGAAAGAAGCTTCTGCTTTGAAAAACAGTAACCTGTTGCCAAAGTGGTCGCCGAGGTTGGATGAAAAATAAGTACTACGACTCCAGACCTGCCTTCAATAGTCAAATTATGAGTTTACGGATATATATCCAATTCTACTTCCAAAGTCAACATACTTTACTGAACTACTGGAACTATGCTCAGGAACGAACACTGCACGGAGGTGTGAATCTCATCTGAACTCGTCTAAGAAAAAATTTCTGAATAATTAATTCGCATCAACGGGTCAACAATATTATTAAGCGAAGCAAGGTACGCTATCGTCTAAAGGGTATACCAGCATTTCAGCCTATTGCATCCTTATCAAAGCAAAGGCTACACAAAGCTAAGTCCTTTGAAACAACATAGGTAAATTCTGCAGGTCCGCTCTATGTAAAGAACATTATTCGAATTTAGGGTGGACATAAAGTATAAACTTGTGCCTAGCTTGATATGTGATAGTTGTCTATTGACTTTACGACGTTTTTTTGCATGCCGTGGTATTCCAAAGTGCATTTTGTCAGATGACGCGCAGACTTTTAAAAGGTTTATTTTTTTTTTTAATTACATTTGGGACCCTTAACTGATTCAGAGATATTTCAGGGTTTTACCAACAATGAACGAGTCTTCAGGATATTACGAATTCTTTTCTTTACCACTAACACGAAATCCGTATAAGCATACGCTCATTAGTATTGCTTCGGTTGCAGAAGTAGTTAGCTGTGGTCCTTAGCAAATGCCTAAACTACCTCCTCCTGGTGACCCCTATGAAACTAGCCTCGGCTTGCGTAAAAGTATAGGTGCATGGAATTGGAGTAGGAAGGACAAGAGTACGGCAAGGGTCACATGGAATCAAACTGGACTCTAGTCCTACCAAATCAACTGCCAGAAGCGTGAACAATCCTGCTGCTTAGCAGCAACAAATTGGGTCGCAAGCCAAGGTGGTACAGCATACGCCGAGAACTGCGTGGCTAAGGGGGAGCTTAGTCGTTAGCCTTCCCGCCGTAATGCGAATCTCAGCTTTGCTGGAGTTGACAGAAATTTTCCGCAACTCGTGGGAACTAAATGGAGAAGTTTATTTATAAAGAAGATGGCACCCCTCTTAGTGCACCAAAGGACTTCAAGGAGAAGAAAACTGGAGGTGTTGCCTAGGAAGGCAAACCACCGTACGGTGACCAACAATCTGCTGACGGTCAACATCAGTATCTATCCGACACTGGTTACTGCCTTAAACATTGTGGATGGCTATAACGAAGTGGCTAGGATGAGTGAAGGAGAGAAGAATCGGAACTCCTTCGATCTCAATAAAAACAGTTAGGAAAAGAAGGGTGGCGTAACCAGCCATAAGAGACCAACAGGGATCGGAAGATTTCCGCGGATCGCTCAATATCCAGTCGACAGAAGTCTCTTGACCATTTTGGTGGAACACCTATCGTCCAACCCAGTAGACCCAATACGACAGTATGACGCCTCGGGATGGTTCAGAGGAGTTAAAGTCATCAATTGTACGGACCAAAACTCGCTGGATGTCCTGAAGATGAGTGCAGCCCAAGTGGGGGAAGTGTGGAGTAATTCACGACTTCAAGTCATCCCACGGTCGGAGTTATTAAGAAGTCTGAGGGCTAGAGTATGGATACCGGAACCGGTTCTGCCACCGCAGGCACTGTTACAGGTGTTTGCCACACAGAATCAGAAGATCCCGTGCAGGGATTGGGGCTCTCAAGATAGAGGAGCGGAAACCAACCAGTAGGAGTATTATTCCCCAGCTTATGGATGAACGCCTACAATCGCTATAGGAGACCAATATCAGGCTTCACTGTGGCTTTAGCGCGATTGTTGCCAATGTGTACCGCAGAGTTCCAAAGTAGAACCAAGGCAACGAAGAACTGACGGAGGTAGAGGAGTTTCACGCGGAGGAGCAATTTAGTTCGCGGAGACTGTGGACTAGCTCATAAATGTCATAGGCGGCCAGTAGGCAGCGGAACCTCTTATTTGGGAGGAAAAAGGGGAAAAAGGTTCCACCGAACCCCGATGTCAGTAATTGTGGACTGGCTTCGGATAACTTCTCCATTCTGTTAGTGGAGAACAGAGTTGACGTTGCCTTAATCCAGGAACCTTGGGTCCGAAATGACACCATACAGGGATTAAGGAACCAACATTACACTCTTTTTTTTTTAAAAACGATTCAGGTAATCCCGGGTTTTGTATTTTAGCGAAAAAAGACTTAAATTTATGTTTTGAGCTTAATTACAGCTCTAATGACATAGTGGTCGTTAAGTGGGAGCGTAAAAATGCGAGGTCGATCTTGTTGGCTTCGGCATATATGGCGGAAGATAATATCACCCAACCAAAGGTGCACAATCGCGTAAAGTAAGCTGAGACGAAGACAGAGTTATTCTCTGCTGGATGGCTGCTCACAGTGAGATACTTGGAAACGAGGCAGCGGATGCCCTGGCCGGGAAAGGTTCCGCTATGAATATATGTCTAGTAGAAGAGCCCGTTGATCGGCCCCTAGAATCAGTGAAGAGGATTGTAGAGCTACTGGCCTGCAAGCTTGTAAATCGCAGATGGGCGAACTGTCCTTGCGCGAGATTTCAAGCCAAATCTGGCCCGAAATTTTTGGTGTGAAGACTGAACGTCTGCTGAAAAGAACAGCAACCGTAATGATGTTGCGTAATTTTACCGCAGTTATTACGGACACTACCCCTTTGGCAAGCATAGCGAGCGCATGCAGGTCCATACAATTACTTCTGAAAAATCTGTATGGACGAGGAAGTGGTTTTTAGCTTTAAGCACCTTCTTGATGAATGTCCTAACTTTGCTAAGCATAGGAGGAATACGCTTGGTAGCTGGTTTTTCTGCGAACTGAAGGAATTAGCGGTCAAAGAGTTGGGAGACATGGTAAGGTTCGTTAGCTTTTGTGGCTGTTTTCATCTCATCTTTAGCTCTTAATAATTGTTTTCCAGACAAAGTTCCAATATAGTGGCATCCAAATGGACCATAGGTGGTCTAAGTGCATCTGTTCATACACCTTCTTACGGTGGCCGCCACTCTAACCAAACCTAATCTATGCGGTCAATAGATTCGATGCTGCTACTCTATTGTTTGTTCTTATAATAGATCAGTTCGCTTTATTCCATCGGTGTAATGCGACTTAAATATAACAATAAACTTATTATAGCTAACAATCATCAAAACGCGTGTCGATTCATTCTATAAAGTTCTCCCTTTTGAGTTTTATTTAGAAAGTAAGAGCCAATTTCATAGTGCAATCTATGTGGTAAACACGTATAGATAAAGCCCCACCTTCAAAAATAACAATATCATGGAAATAGATGGAAGCGTAGATGCAGGAACTGCAATCAATCAAAATTCCAGGTTGCATTATCCACAAACAGGCCAAAATGTGATGAGTCTAAAAAGCAATATGTAGCCATCATCTGCACAATAGCAATATACGCATTTGCAGAAATATACACAACTGTTCTACTGAAGTATTTATTCGCACAATTAGTCAAATCAACTGTAAATAAGATCACCTCAAATATATTAGTGTGACTCTAAAATCCCCTTAGTATGGATAACTGAAAGGTCCAAACAATTGGCTAACTTTTTTGGAAAACAGAGTAAACCAAATACAGGGCATGCTTAATACAAGTCTGTGGAGATAGATATCCTCTCAAGAAATACGTCCCGGCGTTGCGTAAAAGGATACCACTCTAAAAAAATTGACATCGTATAATCTCTGGAGAAAGAAGCCGCTATAGCTTAGTCAACTACCTCAACAAACTAAATCCTTTGACATATCAAGAAAGAAAGGAGGAGTAGCGGCCTTAGAAGCAACGATTTCGTCCCAAAATATATTTACCTGCTCAACATAAGATAAGTAAGCATAATTATCTATTGCTTCGATTTATCAACTAATGTAGATCACAACTACTCAAAGGAAATTTGACTATCTAGCATCCCAAGGGTTAGAGGAATCAAGTAAATACACAATAAAAATTACACAACTGATCTGGCTCTCCAACGAAGACAAACAGATGCAGATGAAGTGCAGAATTTCATATAAAGGGCTTTCCAATAAGAGGTGTTATTTTGATATTCAAAGAAAAATGCCATATTTTTAGATAAATGATCCGATTTTTATATCATTATAAAGAGGAAGGTATGCCGTTAATAATGTAAATGACATCAGGCAAATGACCATACCCTTTTCATGAAATTTTCCATAACCAAATCGCAAAGTGGCTGCCCTATGTCCTCGATAGCCTCACGAATTCCATCTTTGAGGTCTTGAATCGACGCTGGGCTGTTGGCGTAGACCTTCCCTTTCCTTTCCCAAAGGAAGAAGTCGCAAGGTGTTAAGTCACAAGATCTCGGTGGCCAATTGTGATTACCTCTTCGAGAGATAACACGGTCCGGAAACTTTTCCCGTAAAAGATCAATGGTTTCGTTGCTTGTATGGTACGTAGCGCCGTCCTGTTGAAAGTAAACGTTGTCCAGATCAATACCATCCAATTCCGGCCATAAAATATCATTAATCATCTGTCGATAGCGCAATCCATTCACCGTAACTGTTACTCCAGCCTAATTTTCGAAAAAATAAGGTCCAATGACCCCGCGGGACAATAAACCGCACCGAACAGTCACACGTTGAGGATAGAGAGGCTTTTCAACAATAACTCTTGGGTCTTCCGAGCCCCAGATGCGACAATTTTGCTTGTTGACGAAGCCATCGAGGTGGAAATGGGTCTCATCACTCAAGATGAGTTTTCGATGGAATTCCGGATCATTTTCATGCATTTCAAGGACCCAATCAGCAAAGACTCGACGTTGTTGATGATCGGCCGGCTTGAGTTCTTGTGATAACTGAACTTTATAAGCCTTAAGACCCAAATCTTTATGCAAAATACGGTGTAATGACGTTTGTGGAATGGCTAATTCCAAAGAAAGACGAGGATTGGACAAACCTGGGTTTTCTTCAACACTTTCGGCTACAGCAGCAATATTCTCGGCTGTTCTTGAGCGAAGTGCACGGGTTTTATTCTTCACATCACTAACTTGTCCCGACAGCTCGAATTTTTCTACCAATTTCTGTATTGCGGTCCGACAACGTGCTTCACGACGACCCAAAAATTTTCGAGTTTTATGAACCGTCTCTGCAACATTTTCACCATTTTTATAGTGAATTTTAATAATTTCAATGCGTTGTTGAATCGTGTATCGTTCCATTTTTATTAATGGCGTAGTCTCTACTTGTCAAATGTCGGATAATGACAGCTCCAAAAGTGACCTCTACCAAAACAGCGGGCTAATTAAAATAACACCTCTTATTGGAAAACCATTTATTTATAATATACATCCAGCAGATTGCAAGTCAAATGATTGATGAGAAGTATCACTATAGGAAAGCAGAGTCCCCGGGAAACACAATACTCTGGTCCAGCAGCTGAATCGGATTAAAAAAACGTCAACGAAATTATTAGGACGGCCGGATTGTATGTTCGAAAAGTCACCAATTCAAACTTACTGCATACCAGAGACAGTTTCATGTTTGTAAATGTAAGGTTGTGAAATAATGTTGTGCAGAAATAAAAACGATATTTCTATTTATTAGTTTAAACAAAGTAATATTGCAATGATCTTTATTCCAATAAATCTGGGAAGGTATGTATGCACAAATGTACATTGGACTATAAATACGACATACATACATGCCATGGATGCAGTCTTGTTAAAAGGGTGCAAGTTGATCTCAATAAAAAAATTTATATCTTAAATTCCATTTATTTTTTTTCTGTGTGGGAAAGAATAAAATCAAATTATGCAAGGAGTATTTTCGGATTTCTTATTCAATTTGCAATTTAAAAGTTTTTTCTTCAATTGTCATTATGTGAAATAGAGCCCGTAAGGACTTTCTCTAAACAGCTTTTACATATTTTATGTAGTCAGACAGCATTTTGTATCTACATATCTTGGTTTTTTATTGTAAAGTGATTATCGTTAACAAATTGAATTACTTACATATTTATAATAGGTATAGGACAATGAAGGGGAGAACTCAACTTTCATGGGGATATTACGACAAAACTATATCAAAGGAAAAAGCGAATCCTGAGTGAAAACAAGAATACGAGATGTGAATTGGTTTACATAAAGAGCGTTCACTGTATGAATATGATAATACTACCAAAAAACGGACTAAAAGTCTGAGGAGAACTTAAAACTACGCTTCAGTCTACAATCATTCGAAGGAATATTCAAATTTGCATAAGACTTGTAATTAATTAATTAAAACAAAAAACGCTTCAAGAAGAATAAGCAAAATCCTCCCTCTGAAAGGAAAGACATTTTAATATCCAATGTAAACGAAATCCCAAAAACAATTTTTTTTTTAATTTATACAAAATCTTGAAAGCTATTTTCTTCGCTTTTTCATAAAAAAAAAAAAAAAAAAACATTTGAAAATCCCTCATAGAGACAAATCTTTAAGAGTCGAATTTAGTAAATTGTAATTATTTGTTATTGTAATTGATTCTGTGTTGCCCAAATTTGCAATTTTACACCAAATGACTCTGCATTCAGTCGATTGAGGATGCTATAAAGTGGTAATTTGCATATCCAAAGCAACAACTGTCTTAGATTGCTTTTTTTTCGCATTTCTTTTTATTCTATTCTTGACTAACCCTCAACCGCCCGGGTGCGGTCACTGTGACCGTTTCGGATTGTGGGGATACCAATTGCTCATGCTTCCACTGCTACTACGCACGTGTCTCTCCCTGTACCTTCCTAGATTTATACCACAGTATGGTTTCTGCCTTCATAGCGATCGGACGTGCATCTGTCTTTCTATTTTTCGCGCGCAAAAATCGGTAGCGGTCATAGTGACCGCACCCGGCCTGTTACGGAATTTTTGATTTTTGTTATAACAATTTAGAAAATACGAAATAATGAGTG
Source organism: Dioctria rufipes (assembly GCA_963924295.1). NCBI lineage: Eukaryota > Metazoa > Arthropoda > Insecta > Diptera > Asilidae > Dioctria > Dioctria rufipes. The sequence goes on along the minus strand of OZ002740.1, from coordinate 79,170,069 downwards.
AACGCCGATTTCAAATTGAACAGTGGCTATTGGATGACGATATTAATGCTAGTGCAAGTAATGAGGACGGGGAAGGCAGTAATGTTGATCAGGATGTCTAATTCTAGCCATAGGTGAGATGGAAGACCAGCGAAATTTGTTCTTGTCAAAATAGTTTCTACCACTTGGCCTCGATTCTCCATTGCATGAGTCACTCTCTGATGTGTTGATATCTTCAAAAATATTGCAGTCCTCCTCATCTGAAGATAGAAGCACCTCTTGTATCGATTCGGAAACGTGCGAATCGTAAATCAATTGCAAACATGTGTACATAATAGGTGTTTCAGCTTGTGTTGATGAAATGCTGGTGGCTTTTCGTGGCAGATGCAAGTTCAAAATGTTTATGCCTAAAAAACCGAATAAATATGGGATTAAAATTATGTGTATTACCGATGCAAAGACAGGTTACTTACATAATGCATATATTTATGTCGGTAAAGATTCGGATGGGAAAAATTTACCGAATGAGTTTCAAAAATTCAAAAAAACCCACTCAGTCCGTTTTGAAGCTTGCTGAAGACCTCATCGGCTCGCATCGCAACATAACTGCAGACAATTGGTTCAGTGCCATTGAACTAGTAAATTAGCTGAAGAAAAAAGGCCTTACATTTGTTGGAACAATGAAAAAGAACAAAAGAGACATTCCGAAAGCTTTTTTGCCATCAAAAAAACGTCCTGTGGAGTCATCGATATTCGGATTTACTAAGGATATAACATTAGTATCTTATGTTTCCAAAAAGAATCGGTCGGTAGTACTGGTATCGAGTATGCACCATGACTCAATAATTGACAATAGTACCAAAAAACCCGAAGTGATAATGTTTTATAACGAAAACAAGTTCGGGGTGGTTTATTAGATCAAATATGTGCAAATTACAACACTGCTCGGCGTTCTCGTAGATGGCCGATGATTGTATTTTATCGTATCCTTGACATTGCTGGCTCCAACGCTTTTATTGTTTACAATTCACTGCGAGATAACAAACTAAAAAGGCTTGATTTCTTGAGAAATGTCGCGGAAATTTTGTTGAGACCGCAATTGCTAAGACGAGTAAACAATCATCACATTGTCCTCGAACTACGTTTGGCCATTGGGCGAATACTAAATATAACAGAAACAGTACCAGAAGTGGAAGAAAAGTTGGAAACCAGAAGGACATGAAGCACATGTAATCCAAAGAAAAAAAGAAAGACATTTCATGTTTGTTTTGCTTGCAAAAACCCCATATGTATCGAATGTAGCCAAAAAATGTGTCGTGATTGTCGTGAAAAAACTGTGTAAACTGTGCAAACTGAGTATTTTCATTATAACTTTATTTTATTTATGTTTTTTTTTTATATATATATTTAAATAATGATCTCTTTAGGCGTCCAAAATAGATAAAGAATTTCAAAGAAACTTTAATTTTGGTACATTGTATTGTGATGAAAAAAAGTCCCCATTTTTGTGAAATTTCCGATTAATATTTTATTTTTGTTTTACTATAATTCACAGAGAGGTAGTTTTTTTTCTTTTTTATGTTGAATAAAAGTTTATACTGTCTATTTTATTTGGAATTTTTTATATGTATTTCCCTGAATTATTTATAAAAATTAATTGCTACTACATTTGAGCGGTCACAGTGACCGCACGCGGCCTGTAGTGCTACGAAAAAACCACATGGCCAGTTGAGGGTTAAAGATATATTTAGATAGATTAAAGAATATTTTATTTTTCAATATAATCTTACAAAGAAGGTAAATTTAGTTTCTATAAAATCGTAAGTGATTATAATAAATATGTAAGTCTATTAGATTTGTATAGGTATATACATGTAATATAATATAAACAAAATTACATTTATAGAAATTTGGATTTCAACTTTTTAACTGTGCGGGTTAATATCCTGATCAATTCTAATACGTATCTAAGTAGGCGTGAGCGTATCCATTCATTTCCACTCCAAATACTCCTTCAAATTTATCATACTTAAACTTTAGCTAGATTGCTGACATAACGATTTTTAATTAAATGGAGTCGTGTAGTGTGTCAAACAAATGAAGTGCATCAAGGGCCGATTAGCATATAGAGCATATAGAGCAAATTTAACTCCATTTAGTGTAATTGCAACCGTTAAAATGGCTGAATTTATTGGAAAATGGAAAAGTTTTCCAATAAAGTGCTCAGTGACAGCCATCAGCTGATGATTAAATCGCTTTTTTGTAACTATTTTTTTTTCTTTCTGGCCTCCTTAGCTAAGCAAAAAGACTTCTGATAAATTCTTCGCAACTATCGCAAATACTCCCAAATTTTCTTCATAATATTTAAATAAATTATTGAACTCTACCATGATCTTCACTCATAGTGAGAAACTGTCGAGGACAAAAAAAATTGAATAACTTTCGTCCGTCACCTCTTCATTTCCTTGAAATGACATATTTTTCAATTAAGTCGTTATGGATAAAGGTTTCTAGATTTTTACTTACATTAACATTTGTAATTGTTCAGATAAATCTATTTAATTGTAGCCGGGAAGTAAACTAGTATTAGCCATAGACGCGATTACTTTTTAGCAGTCCAAGTAACAATTTTTCCAATTTTTGGTGACTGAAGGTGATGGTTAGTTTTATAAGGGGTATATAATGGTTAATCGGTTATATTAGAATTTCAGTGGTTATATATGTGTTTTATAAAATTACTAATTGGTGTCGTAGTTATGTTAGTTTTTTAAACTTACTAATGGTTATCGTGGAAATCAGTTACTAAAGGTTTTATAAGTTGGTGATGAAAATGTTTCAATCGCCGGTCTATATAACTTAGAGTAACCATTACTAGAAGGTATATTAGAAAGTGTTATAATTGTTTTCATCACCACGTTATATAACTTATTGGTAATAAGTGTTTATTTCGGTATTCGTGGTTACGCTTATATAACTCGACAACATTCAGTAATTTAGGTGACTTTAATTAAAATTGTGAACTTTCGGTAATACATATACCCATTATAAGATATCTTAAAAATTGTTGGTGGCCCTTTAGTAACTACGGTGATCGTTATAAAACCAAATTATTTCTAGTGTCGAATGGAGCCATTATAAAACTGTTTTTATTTATATAACATAATATAACCAAAGGGTATATAAGAACACTAACGTCTGTGTTTTGTCGCTATAAGATATATAGTATTACCTAAGCTTACATGTTATGACTAGGGGTATATAAGGACCATTTTCGATGCTTGGTAGTTCCTTTAGTTTATATAATATTTCTAAGCATTCTGTTTATATAATAGAGCCAGAGTTTACATAAAACTACTTGAAGTTTTATAATGGTTATTTGTTTTTTAAGTACAAGCCGCCATTTTTTCATCTGTCCATTGCAGATAAAAAAGAAAATGTCGGTTAAGCCAATTTTTTAAATTGCAGATATATGGCTTCCGTTTTATTTTTATATGAAGAAAATACAGGACGATGGTATATAATTACCGACCATGGTACTGGATACAACATCAGTGGACATAAGTACATATGTCATTGAATTACTGTCTTTTTTTTATAATATTTGTACAATCCAATTCAGTTTGCACATTTATATAAACGTCATGAATTTACTTGTAACTTATGAAGTGTTTTATTAGCGAAATTTTACATCTATGACTATATGTATAAAAAGGGTAAAATTAAAAAGACGAAAATTTTACGTTAAAAAATACGAAAATTTATTTTGTGAAAAACAAGCTGAAAAATAAAGCATTCTACGGTACCAATCGTTCCTTCCTCTACCCACCATTATTGCCTTGCTTACCGGTTACCTCTGAAAAAGGGAAAATAAAGGCACGGTTTGAGCCACTAGATCTCAGTGAGTACCATTCACGAATATTCAGACTTCCATTCACTCTTACGCCGGCCGTGTGGAGAAAACCAGAATACCAGATATCGCTTGCGGTTAAGGATTTTCCAGCTGATAATTATCGCCGTCTTAAACGCAACGACGCAATATCCAACCTTTTGGCGTAGCTGGGGCTTTGGGAACATAAGAGCACTATACCGTATCTGACACCACCGCGCATTATCCCTCGATAAGTTTTCAGGCATCTCACCGTATTAAGTGCACCGACGTGAAACTTTTCTCAACATCTGCTTAGCGTCCCGCCGTGACAAGCCCGTTGGCGTGAGATATCACTAAGCATAGTACACAATATTACCAAAGACAAAAATAACAGATATGGAAGGCCGTAGCAAAACCCTCGAGAATTCTTCTTCTTATCAGAACACCATTTTTCTGTATGAATAGTAGTTTAGGGCAGAGGAGCTATTCAAATCAAACTTTTGTCAGTTTTACATAAGAACACTGCAAGTATTTTAGAATGTAAGGACTCCGATAGGCCTCGCATGTGGTACGGAGGGAGTCTGTTTCATGGCTTGTGAAGTATTCTAGAGGGTTTTGCCCGTAGTCAAATGAAATGTGTTGCCACTCAGATCATATTAACCTTCCAGAAGTGACGCGCGATCTGTGTCCACACCAATATTATTTCACTTTTATTTTTGTTGTAAACGAATCAATGAGTTGCTGTGTATTCCTGTCAGTCGGTCGCCCCGTAAACCGCATGCCACTGTTCGTTTCCTGCCAGGTGGTGGCACATCTGGAAGGTTAACCAATAAGATTACTTGATAAGTCTTGGCTTCCTTTAGCGAAGCTCCTAGCAATGAAATGAACCAAAGGTTTTTCATTGCCTGTAATTGTTTTTCTTTTGCTTATTTTCGTTTATAAACGGACGTAGAATGAAGCAATTTTTTTTTTCAGCTGTGTAAATTGTTACTATTATCTGAAGAAAAGGAATGATGGTGTGTAGATTGGATGGATTGATTGGATAGGCTTTCTGTCTATCAATGGATATGAGAGCCACGCTCCAATATGAAATCAACGATGTCTTGACCCGATGTAGAGAAAACCCCATTTTTTTCTAGTAATTTACTGGATATTTTTTTTAACATTTTGTACGCATTTCTGGAGGCAGACCGCAGCAATATACAAGTAATGTATCTGAAAGTGACTCCAGTCGGCCACTAAAGTGAATAAAAATTTTGTCGAAACATTTTCTGTAAATTTTTAAAAAGAAATTTATGCTTATTGCTTATTTAGTGTCTACGCTCATATCGGTCATTATCGGTCAAAATTTCTAAGGATAAACGACACTAGAGAACTCTTTATAATCTTCTTCTTGAATACTGCAGAGCATCACTCTCGCCCATAGGCGCTGATTATCTGTTAAAACTTGTTTGTCATATCACAGAATAAAAACCACTCAAATATCTAATCTACAAAACCTAAACCTAGCACTCACCAAATATATTTTTCACTACACATTTCCCTTAATTCTTTTGGGTTAATTGCAGCCCACGAGATCGCTATTTAGAAAAAGGTCATGTCCTTTTTACTGGTCATGCATTACTTTATCTATCTTTATCTATCACCTACCTACTGTCTAAGGTTGTTAGGTTTCTTTTTTACCTGAGGTAAATCAGTTTACGTTCCTTTTTTTATATGTAATAATATACTTGAAATACAGCTCCTCTATGCATGAGCAATAATTTTGCGGATTTCAATATGGACTTACTGTTAAGATGTAATGACAGACGATTAAAATTCCTGTGCCATCACGAAGAAATAAACCAAATATGAAGCTAATAGGACTCAGATATGATTTTAAGGTAAATTGCAGTCTCATATTTTAATACCATAATGCTAAGCCATCTTTCAAATCCAGAATATGGGAAAGATCCGGTCTTGATTGCAATTTCGAGCACTAGATATTATGCATATACCCCATCATCACACAATTTTATATAAAATGCTAACAACTCAATTTCAGGTGACGTACGTGACAAATTTCCCTAAATATTTATCCTAAACAGTGTTCGCATTTATTCCAGGTGTTTACCGCCGTCATGCAACTATTTTTGTTGTTGCTATAACTGTGTTCTAAGTAGTATCTAGATACAGTACAATGTGAGAGAGAATATTCTTTCTTTTGCGAAATTTCTTCGAAAATCATTAGTAAACATGTCGGAGGCAACAAAGCCAAATAATTTATGCGACATGCGAAATATTTTGCTCACTGCAAAATTTAAAAAGGAGAGGATCATCAAGTGCCCGTTAGGATTTTAAGTTACACTTTTATCGATTAGTGTGTAACAATTTTTATACGAAATCAAATGAACGGCATCTTCAACTTATATTTGATATTTCACGTTACATACTGGCAAAATGTGTTGAGAATTTTTCATTTTCAAACCACTTCATGCAAATTTACAGGAGATTTTATAAAGCCATTATTTTGATATATTGAAAAACTGTATTTTTCCAAATGGTACTATTATATTAGCAATAGGATATCTACAATATTTCCACACTTTTCATTGTTCAAACATTATTTTTTTTAGCGTTGTAGTAGTACGACTTTCTTTAATGTCGTTTAATAATTGTTTTTGTATTAGTTTTATTGTGATAAATATTTTATGTGATTTATATATCTATGAATTTCGACAAGTTTTTGAAGTTGGAACTTCAACTAAATTTTTCTAAATGTAACTACGTCTGAGTGATTGTTTTCCACTAGGAATATGTAATATTTCACTGTTTGCCTTTAAACCTTTTATCACAAACTTGATTGTTATCAACTCCAACATTTTATGCCTTAATGTTTCTGAATTTCTATTTAACACCCCTTGACTTCGCTATAACATCATTGATTCGAAAATGTTTTGTCGCATTTCCTATATGGTAAGATTCCTCAAAGGGCACAACACAAGCTATGAATATCTATATAGTAACAGTACCTACAGGGGTAGGGGAGCTGGAGGCTAGTTGTAACAGGGGTAAGTAGTAACACCGAAATTTCAGAAAGAATTCGATAATTTTCACATTATATTTTCGACTATATCTCTTCTGTATAATGAGCTGCATTGTGTAAAAATAACCGGTATACCACTGGACATCAAAGGAAGAGGTTGTGTTGGTACCGCTCGTTTTGGCCAGGTAATGGAAAAATAAGATTAAAGTAAAATTTGATTTTCGACATATAATTTTGCGAATTATGTTTATCTTTTTGTACAGTGAGGGTTGCGAGCTTACTTAGTTATGAACCCTTGTTATTAATTTTCGTTCAGCTCTTTTTGTTTTTTATAAATAAAAAACTTTAATCCGTCAGTCACCCTTCCAGTTTTTTTTCGTTTTTTTTTTTTTAGAATGAGAGATTATAAAAGAAGGACCGATAGGGCAGCAAAAAGTGTGGACGTGTATGAACTGGCAGCAGCTGAAGTTTTAGCAAAAAGCAGAAGTATACGTCAAGCCGCCAAGGATTTTGATCTGTGCCATGTGTCACTATATAGATACATAAATAAGAAGAAAAAGAACGATTCCCCTTCTGTCGGCTATTTAAAGCCTAGATTGGTTTTTACGTTGGAAGAAGAAGAGAAAATCACCTCGTATTTGTTGAAATGCGCCACTATTTACTTCGGTTTGCTGCCAGTGGAAGTGAGGAAATTAGCTTATCAGTGCGCGGTGTCTCTTAATATAAATAATATACCACTCTCTTGACATAAGAATAATATGGCTGGTCCTGATTGGTTTACAAAGTTCCTTAAGAGGAATCCGAGACTGTCTTTAAGAACACCGGAAGCAACATCTTTAAGTCGAGCCACATCTTTTAACAGAACTAACGTAGGCCAATATTTTATGATACATATCAGTCACTTTTACTCAAATATGCATTTACTGCATCCAAGATATGGAACATAGATGAAACGGGAGTCACAACAGTGCAAAAACCAAAAAAAATCGTAGCTACACGTGGACAAAAACAAGTAGGCGCCATTACTTCTGCGGAAAGGGGAACACTTGTGACACTCGTTTGTGCAGTAAATGCTGCTGGTATTTCTATCCCTCCAATGTTTATTTTCCCCTGAATTCGATACACAGATATTTTTATTCGATGTGGACCACCGGATTGCATTGGTGCTGGAAATTCTTCAGGATGGATGACAGAAAAAGAGTTTCTGGTTTTTTTAGATCATTTTATCAAACATGTGAAACCCACCGAAGAGGAACCTGTGCTACTCTTGCTCGATAATCATATTTCTCACATTCATTTCGAGGTAGTGGAAAAGGCCAAGAGTAACAATGTAGTAATGCTGTCCTTTCCTCCCCATTGCTCCCACCACTTGCAGCCATTAGATGTGGGGATTTACGAGGCATTCAAAAACTACATAAATAGATTCCAGACTGCTTGGATGCACAATCATGCAGGGAAAACATATATAGTAAGGATTCATTGCCGTTGGCATTGAACCCTGTTAATATTATGAGTGGCTTTCGAAAGACCGGTACGTGGCCGCTGAATCCCGACATTTTTCAAGACGCCGATTTTGCACCATCCTTTGTCACTGACCGTCCAAACCCCGTTGATCAAAGGACAGAAGAGTCTACTGAAGTTACTGAAGTCGTTAATCAGTTGATAGACAAATCACCAGTTGCTGGACCTTCAGGGTTAAAAAATATATCTACTGGTTTTTCTCCTGAGAAATTGAGGCCTTTTCCAATGGCTCCACCTCGTAAGTCAACTGCTCGTGGGCGACGCACTAGAAAGTGTGCTATCTTAACAGGCACTCCCGAAAGAAAAGCTCTAAAAAAAGAACATGAAGAAAGATTAAAAAAAAAAGCAAAAGCCTTTGCCAAAAATACAGAAAATAAGCGAAGGAGGGGCATACAGAAAAAAGACAAAGGAAACGGGAAAATTAAAAAAAACTGATATGTGAGGTTCCACATTATAAAGGCTGAATTATTTTATGTAACGATTTTTTTTTTTATTTATTTGTAAAAGATACCAAAAGTTAAAGATACCAAATGGTAAATGTATTTAAGAACCCTATAACAACATGTTAATTAAAATGGAAAAGTTTATTTTACCTTTAATACCCTTACAAGTCGTTAATGAGACTGTAACACAGAATTATGACTGATTTATTCATAAATAAATGAACATTAAAACAGTTGCTTGCATTTTTTTAAAACAAATCCTCAATTATCTTAGAATTTCAATTTAATGATCTCTTGTTACTACTTGCCCCACGTCTGTTACAACTTGCCCCAAATATGTAAAAATGACACTTTTTAGAAAAATTATAGTTGTGAAAAATATTGAAATATTTTCAAATATTTTTCTTTTGAAAACGCTGCTTGACTAGTTACACCATCAACCAAAAATATCTAAATCTTAAAGTAATGCGTAATTTTGGTAATATAACTGTTTTACCAAAACTGTTACAACTAGCCCCCAGCTCCCCTACTATTGCTCCATTGTTACTTCCCATTTTGGAATAGTTACCTAAATGTTTCCTTTTGTTGCTCCTTTAAGGGCACTCTTTCTAGGGATAGAGAAAATGAAAATGTGCCAAGAAAAGTTTCTTAATAAAAATATGTCAATAAAGGAATAATGTGTGCATAGTTAAAAGTTTTTTTTTACTTGTGCGTATGATTTACTCTTGTTCGCAAACTATAAAGTATAACGAAGAGCTGCAACTTTAGGATTAAAAAAAGTAAAAAAAAAAATCACACTGTGCTTTGAAAACTCTTTTAAGAGTACCTCGTGAAAACGGATTCGATTTATTTACCGAAAGATAGTAGAACATTATTAGGTGCTCCCAAGTACATTTCAAATATCAAAAATATTGGAAATGGAAGGTACTGGTATAATGGACTGAAAAAGATTATACCAAATATTTTATCACAAATTCAATGCCCCAAAGTGTCTTTTTAATTATTAATATTGATGGTTTGCCCATTGCATCGACCTCAAAGAGCGAATTTTGACAGATTCTTTCAATATTAAAACAGAATTCGTTTGAAAATTAAATGCTTTATTTGGTTTGTGTGTATGTTAGGGGCACGTGTTGACAGCCAAATATATAGTCACTGAATAGGAACTCATACTTTGTGGGTACATCTGATGGCACACCGTGAAAGCAATTCCTATATCGATACATTTATAGGCACTGACTAGGGATTCTGATTATGTGGACACATCTGACGGCACACAATGGAGAAAGTTCGTAAATCGACAGATTTATAGGGACTGCCTAGGAATTCTGACTATGTGGGCACATCAAATGCACGCAGTGGAAACGGTGCTTTATTGACGCATTTACATATAGGTACTGACTAGAAATTCTGACTTTGTTGGCACATATTGGGACACAAAGTTGTAAGAGTGACTATATAGAAACATATATAGACACCAAATAGAAATATTAGCTGGCGCGTATAAGTACAAGGTATGAATTGAGAATAATGCCTATGGGTTACCCTAATGGACACAAATTATATAAATTTGCCTTGCTCGGAGCATTTGATCTATAAAATTTAACCAAATGGCGAGATGAGATTTTGAAAAAATTCTTAAATGTTTTTAGATGCAAAAACCCCTTTATGCCTTTAAAAGTACCTACCACTTAATCTATCGCTATTTGGAAATTTATTACTGATAATTTTTTCTAAAAAATTCTCCACTGAATTTTGGAAAAAATTTATAAAATATTTAAATATTAAAAATTTTGGAGGCGCTTCAGTTACTTCGAAGTTTCGTAAATGACTTGACAGAAAATTTGATTTCGTTTGTAAATTTTTACCCCGCCAAATTTTATTATATTATAGACATAATGAATGATGTTCGCATACATAGAGAGTTCGTAATCGAATTTCACAAATCTATATGAATAAAACAAATACCCATATTATTATCTCAAATACTTATATGTATATTACGTACATGTATTAACGTAAAAGTTTAAATATTGTGTGGGAATGTGTCAAACGGAACAGCTTCGTCACAATTACGTCATTGCGAGCAAGCTCTGACGTTTTTGTTTAGAAATTAAAACACTCAATGTTACTATATATAGTAAAACTTAAGACATTATGCCCACATAATTTCCACATTGCGTTGCCCCATTTCCGCAACATAGATAGCTTCGGAACGTCGTTGTTTCGTAGCTTGTGTTTCTTTATGGGGCCATGCCAGAGAGAAAAACGTAACCACGACCATTGTGCGTAAAAGGGTGTGGTTCGGTGATAAAATAACTTTTAACTTTACACTTTCAACTTCACTACTTCAATAAATATTTTCCGCTGATTTCTTCTTGGGGCACCGATATACGATTAGGTTTTTCCGTCTGGTTGACCGTTTACGGTTTTGACAGTCGCCGTGATAACACAACATATGGTTATTCGATTATTTTGTAAATACAAGTCAGTGAAGTCGTTTTAGTAAAGGTGTACTAATTATGGAAAATGTAGTGAAATTGAACTTATAATTATTTAACTTTCAATTGAAAATGAAGAAGAAAGGAAAGAACAATTACAACGTAGATTTTCAGTGTACCCCTTAACTTTACGTGTGATAAGAGTGGTATTTCAATTGAACAGAGCAGCAGCACTTGTGAAGAGCGGACAGTAAGAGATGAATTCGTTAATTATTTTATCTCACCAGAAGGTGAAGTTTCTTGGCAGTATCGTTTCATTAATTAATATGTATTAATTATAAGCTGCTAATTATGAAATTTGCCTAACCTGATTTGATTTTTCTTCATTCTCGCATTCCTGGAAGGTTTCTAGATATATTTCCTACCAAGCCCTATCTTTTTCATCCCTTTTCGTGTAGCTTCCACAACTCACTTGCCGTATACAATGTCTTTTCTTGAAATCCATAATTCTCCGTTAAGCATTTCATAATACTAGGAAAAACTAAGAAAAAACTCTCAAATTATTTTAAATATTATAGGCGCACTCCAAAAAAACCACCAAATAATATTATTAAATATTTGTACATATCACATACGCGTTCAAAAACTTTTGTTGCTTCTGTACTAGTGCACTGAACTAAATTTCAGCAAACCATTCGGGAAACCCACGTCTCATTGCACTCATCGTATGAATCAACCGTTGTCAAAACGTGGCTAGCCACGGTTGTTTTCAGGTTCTGCGAACGGTCCGGTTTTAATCTGATCGCATATCGCTGCCAAGTTCATCACTCAGGATTCATTTGTCATGGAAAAAAACTATCTTGAAAAACCCTAATCTTATGTCGTTGCTCTTACTGATACCAAATTTACTTTTGCTTTCCCAAAATTGAAATAATAATTACAAATGCTTACAATAACAACTCATAGCCATCACCGATAGATGAGATTACTGCAATATGTAATGTAAGCACTGAAGACGTTCATAATTTTTATCTGTGAGAAAGTTGATTGAAAACTGACTTGTTCAGGTAGCTCCTCGGTTTGTGAAAAACATCATCTGCAATTATTGAGAAAATTCATTGCCGTACTTGTCTCAAAAAGAAAGTATGGGTTTGCCACAATCAAACAATAGATGGCAATACAAGATGGCAGACGAGTACATAGTTCTGGATTTATGGTTACGTTGATTTATTCTTCTGTGACATTGTCTATGCATTTGAATAAAGCTATTAAGTAACTGCTGTTTTATTTTCCAACATCTAACATTACATTGTAAATTTTACTTTCATTTGGATCGATCGACAATACAATGCTACGTTTCTGAGATAAATATCGTAAGAATATTCTACGGTATCTTACATAACATGATGCCAGATTTAGTCATGGACTAAGCACTCAAATGAAGAAAAACACGCTCAAAAGGCGCAACATTTTTTTTTTCACAGGGCTGAATTCCTAAAAGAGTTTGATTTTTGGTTAATTTTTACCCATTAACCAATAACAAATTTAAACTGAATAGAAATATAGGCATGTAAAAAACAAAAACAACTTCTTTTATTTTATAAAAAAAAAGGTATAAATGTAATAATAATATCCGTTTAAAAAAAATTAGTTCATTCTTTCCCTTTAGACTTAGGTATAGTTTTAGAAAAATAGCTTTCTATCCAAACTTTCTCCTATGTATAGATATAAACGTGGCTTCTAGAATATGTTCTGAGATTTGTTCGTTTGAAATGTGGTTTTTGTTACAGGAAATATATTTAACATATAACGTATTGTTATTATTAATTTCGCATCAATACTATTTGACAAAATTCTATTCCTAAGTTTAGATTTTATGGCATTCATAATTGGAAATACACGTTTCAATACAGCATTACTAATGGGCAATTCGTGATATAAATGCTTATTCCATTGCATTTCTGAGGTAGCTAAACCAGCTTCGGCAAGCTCTAATGGGAAGTCATTAAAATTTGGCCTCAAATGGCTCAGGCAAATGCCTGGTGAAAATTTTCGTAGTTTCTCAAATGTTTTTAAATTTAGAGGTAATCTGTTAAGCATTTCTTTTATTAGCCTTATAAGGAACTTTTTCGTATATTTCTACACTTTTAAAATTTGTTCAAAATGCAAGTTTTGGAGACCGAAATCTGGTGGCAAACATAAATCAAACTAATTATCCTCAAAAAATCTTTAATGTTCAGTCTCCCAATGAGTGAATTCTTCAAAAGTAGGTATAATTTGATGCGGTAAGTTGCTTTGAAGAATTTTTGATTATAATATATGTAACATCCATAACAATACCTGTCAACATCATTTGATTGGAACAAAAGATTAAGTGACATAATTTCTTTTAAAATTGGCTTCAGGCAAGATATATATACAAAAGTTACATTTTCCTTATACAATTTGGACAAAATTTGAGTTGTATGATATTTTTCAACAGAGGCACATATGGAAAAATGAGTTTCTAATTCCAAATATTGCTCAAGGATTCTATTTATTGCATTATATTGGCTAAGCAAACGTGTTTCATTCATTTGTACTAAATTTTTGGGATCAATGCCATCATTTATTGCATTGAATACTTTTGTATAATGATCCTTACGAATCACACTGTGAGAGAACCAGTTATATGTTTCCGTTACAAAAAAGTCAATCGGAATTGGTACACATGCAACTGTTTTAGAAGCACAGAAATTATGAAAATTATGAAAATTTAATCAGAAAAAGATTAGGATCTTCTCTTTTTAAAAGAGTATATTATGATTGATTTACACCACACAGATTGCTTGCCCCGTCTGTACCAATGCCAATCATATTTTGTATAGTTATTTTGACGTCTTTGAAGAAATTAAATAACTTTTCATAGAATACCTGGGCTGTTGTTTCAGTAACTTCAATTATGCCTAAATAATTTGCTTCTATTCTTAATCTTGTCGTGGAGAAATATCTAATACAAATATACTTTAATGTTGAAATGTCCGTTGATTCATCCAGAATTAATGAATATTTGGAATTTCCTACATCACAGACTAATTCGTTTAAATATGATGGCGCAATAACATTACAGATTATTCTATGCATTTTTATTTTGTCGTCTTCATTATCAATAATACTACATAATTAGTTCTCCTAGGTAATCAATGCTTTTAATACTGGAATAACACGTGACATAAATCGCTAGTTTAAGTTCTGCGCATTTTACTTTTTTTGATGTATCCTACAAAGGAATTCCAATAACACAAATAATAATAATAAATTAAGTACAAAATATATTTCACCAAGTGTTAACACATAAATAGATAAATGATCCAAAGTTATTTTTTTTTATAAATTTTTTTCTAGGATAAGTTTATGTGTCGTTGTATCTGCATGTTGTAATAAATCATTCTTGCGTGCCCTTATATTCGATTCATATATAGAGCAAGATGTGTGTATCGGCAAATCGTTTACTTTTTGGCAACCAACCTGTCGACATCGTTAAGAATTTTAATATAATTAGGAATAAGAATCTTATCAACAGTCGTTTATTCTTGTAAAAGGGGCGTACAAAAGTTCAAGGAACCTACCGTTAAACTTGGATTTTGTTCCCACTCCACGTGATACTTTTTCTCTTAATTCGCCCATTTACCTGTAGGAAGTAATCAATTGCTAACTATCATAAATAAATATATGGAAAAATGGACAACAAAATGTACTCGTGGGTAAAAAGATTCGAAGCATTCTATGCTTTTATTTTCACTGTGAACACTTTTTGAAGAGAAGAAATATAAATTGTGAAAGTGAAGTTTGCGTCAAGTCAATGTCAAATGTTAGTGTGAACACTTTCTGAAGAAAAGAAATATTAATGTGAAAGTGAAGTTTGCATCAAGTCAGTGTCAAATGTCAATCCCAAAATCGTCTGTTACCAAAAAGTTGCGTTCCGAAAACTAAAAGAGGAATGGCTAAATTACATTAACAACGCATGGCTTTACGAATTAATGTGATAATTTTTCCCAAAAATGTTTATATTTATAAATAGAGCCCAAAAAGCGCCGAAATAACATGAAAAAAAAAAATTTCATGAAAATCGAAGTGCAAATTTTATAAAAAAGATAGCTCAATTAGCGGAAAAGCGCCCAATTTGGCATCACTAATGAGAAGTCCGAAATAAAGATTTTTACAATCTCCGGCAATTTTCATGGTATCCAATTTATGTATCAGATCTGCTTTTGCACACCTCTTACAAACAGGAATAGTATTCAGGGTGTTTGCCCTTAGGAGGTCAATAGAGCAGGAGGTGATAATATTCACCTAGCCAAACAAAAGATTGTATGGCCAGGCGGAGGAGGGGGGGGGGCAATATCAACCGTTTAGAAGTTACAGGGTGATTAAGAAAAACAATTATTTTTCACAAAACAACCTGTGTTTTAAAAAGTACTGCGTGCACGGTCGCAAGTAGGAGTTCGTTGTACACAGAACTTCATGGCCTTTCTAACACTCAATCATCCCCACAACCCCCTCCTATCAGGAGTTACGGCGGTCTAAACAAAATAATTCGGATTGCTTTACTTTTTTTTTACTTTGACCTCTATTTTTCTTGCAAAACGGTCATTAACATAACTTTTTATAAGTTATAAACACTATAAACTGTAGGCTCTCCTCTATAATTTAATCTACAATTCCCTGTGTGATATTTGCAGCTGTTAAAGAGTTATTAACTCAAAACCTATTCACGTCATACCGAAATTGGCCGATATTTTTTTTAAATTACGTGTTTTCAGTCAGTAAGAGAGCAAACCTAGGTTTGAGAATAACTTTCAGAATAGATTTTGAGCTACAGCTCTTTAACAGCTGCATATAGCACATAGGGTATAATAAGTCATATTAAAGAGGAGAGTCTACAGTTTATAGTTTTTATATAAAAAAAAAAGTTTTGTTAACGACCGTTTTGCAAAACAATAGAAGTCAAAATAAAAAAAAAAAATTTAAAAAATCCGAAACATTTTGTTTAGACCACCGTAACTCCTGAGAGGGGGTATGATGCTGGTTGAGTGGTAGTTGGAAAGGCCATGCAGTTTTGCATACAATGAGCTCGTAATTGTGACCGTACGCTTTGCACATTTAATATATAGGGTGCTCTGTGAAAAACTTTTTTTCTTAATCATCCTGTGAACGTTTGATATTGCCCCCCCCCTCTCGCCCCTGCAGGGCAATTTTTTGTTTGGGTAGTTGAGTACTATCACCTCCTGCTCTATTAAGGGCAAACACTCTGTATATGGAGCTACAGTTGTGTTAAGTTAAGCTCATCAAATTCTATCCTAAAAGTAATAAATAAATTTAATCATACATAATAATAGTTTCCTATCAAATTTAGATATTTTTTAAAATTTAAGTATACTTGCAGCCTAATCTGAATCAATCAATAATGTAGAGCTCTAGGAAAAACAGCATAAATAAATGTTTGCCCGTCCTGTTTTCAATATTTCATATTTTCGGGCTACCCTAACTTGGTAAGGATTTAAAGCAATTTAAGGAAGGTCGAGAAAATCGTCCCTTAAGCCTTTTCTGGGTACATTTATACGAAAGCTACTGAATAATGAAGTTTTATGCAATTTCCTTATATCTAGGGGGTTAAAGAGAATTGTATTTTTTTTACCTTTCGTTCGGTTGTGTAAATCAAAGTGAGATACCCTGACTTCAATAGAACTTATTTTAAGGGTAATAACTGGAAGAAAGTAGACTTGAGATTATATGTATGTACATACTAGAGAATTTGGTCATCTACACGGGAATTAAAAAATATAAAGAACAGAATTCGGGTGATGATTAGCTTTTTAATAAAGTTTTTCATTTCTATTTTGATGCTCAACTCACAATGAAAATTAATGGATCCTCATTAATAGAAATTGCAATCTACTATAGACTTGAGAGTATCATTGCGACTTTTCATAAAATAGTGTTTTAATAATAGTAAAACTCAGTATGCTAAATATTTATTTATTTATAAATCTTATAGTAATATTTTTAGGTACGGTCCATTTTCCATATCACAATGGATTGTCCTTAATTTTGCACTGCAGTTTTTGCTAGTATTCTTCTAGCTTAGTTCGTAGTATTATAGTGAAGATACTCCATCATTGTATTCCATATCTTCAGGAAAATTGATAATACAAAATTCATTGAGCTTGGTGAGCATATTATAGATTCGTCACGGCTAGTTCATTGATCAAAAAATTGTTAACCAAGGACACTCAGACTGCATTAGAAAAATTTAAATATATTTGCGATGAGATACTATCCTTGTAGTTATAAAATAACATTGAAAATTAATGAATAAATGGAACGAAGTGAGGCAAAATCATACAGGTCTCTGAATCTGATGTCAGTTATCCCGAAAGCTACAGAAAATATTTGGCAACTATATTTTGACAATGTCCGTCAAAAGATGTCCACCTATCGTCAAACAATATGCCCCCAAAAGAAGATAATGAAATCCGACAGTGAACTGTGTCGACTGTGTGAAGAGGAAAATGAAACCTCGATGCATGTTATTTGTGAGTTCCCAGCGTTATCAGGTCTAAGGATGCAAATCACTGGAGCAACACTTATCTCTCCAAATAAAGTTTACAATCTAACCCCAAGAGCAATTATCGAGCTCGTCAAGAGAGTCGATTTTGCTTAACCACCTTAGGAGAAGGCACAGAGGATGCTTTCAGTAGTCTAGTAGAGACTATCGAGAAGGCTTCACAGGACAAGGCGGTCTTAGTTCTTCCTTCATGCAAATACAAATTGCTTTTGATTAACAATGTTCTGAAAAACGCAGGATAACAGTTAAACAAAATGATGCCCCAAAGCCAAGATTCATTACCACTGTGGTTCTAGTTGTGGATGAGATATTAAAACGACTTCAAAAGGTAGGCTTTAAAGTCCAGAAATAGGTTGATGATATTTTTATTTGTGTTAATAGTACATTTTACTCAGATTTACCAGGGCTTATGAAAACTGGCTTCCATCACTTTAAAAAGAAAATCAATAAATGCTTGACTCATGCCAAAAACTTCGTGAGGAAAAGTGGGGTCTGAGCCCCAAAATGACCTTGTGGATCTTTCAAAGTATAATTAGGTCCATACTTTCTTACAGGTTTGAGGTTTATTGGCCTAAAATAATGCAGAAAACACTAAAAATGCTCTCGGAAGGTGGAAGAGGCCTACACATCGTATCCTCAAATGAATTTACAGCTGATAGGATTCCAGCTGGCCTTATGTTTTTGATCGAGCTACTTAAATGATGGAATTTTTTAAAGTTATTTTGAGGAGTGTTGTTAAAAAATACATAATTTTTTATTTCATTGCTCGAAGATTCGGGTCCAAGTGCAGCCATTCTTCAGGAGCTCTATACATATAATATTATTTACATATGAGTTCAAGCTTATTTAAAGATAATAAATACAAATATTTTAAATACCTTTTTCTGACTGCGGCGCGTATAAATATTTTTTAAAGATAATAATAAATAACATATAAGAAAGAATGGAAAATAAATTACAATAAAATAGATATACATTATTAACGGCAACAAAACTCACCTAATAGCTTCACCGAATGCTTATAACGGCAGTATGGATCATATGCTAAGAACAGTTTGAGGAAGTATATATCTCAAAATAACAAACTTGCTAAATTAATTTTGAGAAGAATTTTTCTACTTGAATGCAAAACGCTTCACATAATACCAACTCACATTAAAGACACTTGTAAACACATTAGAACTAATACAGAAATTCACCATTTACACACAAATTCAATAACTTACAAACTAAGACTGGAAAATCATATCTAAACATCGAGATAAAGGAATGTCATTGCATGATTAATAATACGACCAATCATATAAATCAATTAAACAGAAGCTTATCCTCAATCATTCCTCAGAACGAACTCCAAAAATTTATTCACACACAAAACAAACTCTTTATAAACATAAGCACCAAGTCCAACAATTCACTAAAACATAAAATCACAATACTGCAAAATCTCAAACACAAGAACCAGAAAACTGTATTAAAAATTTGCTGATATAACCTTACCGAGAGAAGCAACTATACTACTAAGTCTTGGCTCAAAATTTAACATGCCCACCGATAACAAGGAAAATGCTCTTAATTTAATCGCAGCAACCGAGAATGCGATCAACGAAATTCCAAACATTGAAGACAGAGATGAAACTCGAAAGCTAGTAACTAATGAGATTCGTAGGCACATAAAAAAAACACAAAAACAATAAAATAAATACATTCCTAAAACACTGTGAAAGAGTGACAAATACAATTTTCAAAAGAGAACCCAATCCTATAAAAACTAGATCTGATAATTAACTGACGGTAGTAATGACAAAAGAAAACTACGTAACCAAAATAGAATAGCTGTTAAACAACGACATACCATATATGTCCATAGAAAATTACCAACCTTAGAACATCAAAGAAATAACAATAGACTCGTTCTCATTATGAAAATCATACACTATATCAACAAGTTAAAAGGAAAACAACTCTCTACCGATACAAGTATATACCCCCGCCTTTATGGGCACCCAAAAATTCATAAGCCACACATACCCATGAGACCTGTAATATCAAAAATCAATAGCCCAAGTTACGATCTCTCTAAGTACATGTGCAACATTCTGCAGAATGCGATGTACCGCACACAATATAAAAAATACAGATAACTCAAAGAATTTATAGACAAAATATCACTTAAGCCAAACGATATCATTGTACACAAATATCGATATAGAACTAGCGCTAAGAACCATAGAAATGAAATGGTCAACTATAAAAATCTTGACACCAATAGACAAAGATTTGTTCAGAGAATCAGTGATGTTCTGTGTGATGGAATATAACTACTTCATACAATAAAAAAATCGACAAACAAAAGTACGGTCTAGCGATGGGTAACCAGATCTCAGGTATCTTGTCACAAATGGTGTTAGATCATATAAATGATGAACCCTTAAAGAAAACCGAAATAGTACCAACATATCTAAGGAAGTATCTGAACGACATCATCTGCGCTATGTATACCCAAAGACTCAGAAGCCAATTTTGCGTATTGTTTCAATAATATACACCATCGGTTCAAATTTACAATAGAAAAATAAATTAATAATAGCATCCTGTTCCTTGACATGCGTTTACATAAAACAAGAAATCAGAACATTATAACAGACTGGTATTGACCTTGTAGCTCTAATAGCATTTTAAATAATAATAAAACAATTTGTGAAGAAGAACAATATGAAACACAGTTTTAATTTAACGATTCATTAGTATAACTATATTTACTGATGAATATACATGGTTAAAAGTTACATTCAGTTCACACGGTCATCATTAGATAATTCACTTAATTAATCCGCAGTATTACAAAAATTGTCGCATTTTACATGAAAGTAACAAAAAAAATATACTTTCCCAATTCTGATATTTATTAACATTTTTCTTCAATGAGTTTTGAATTTTGCTCATCCATTATCACATTCACAGGAAGCTTTTTCCTATAGCATCTTTCCAGGCTTTAAAAGGCTCAGACACCAACGATTTTAACTTTTGACTTCCAATACTAACAGTCGCACAGCTAAATAGCACGCGGTATTCTCCATCCATTAAAGCGGAATATGCCAACCATTTGTACTTCTGTAGCCAATGTGATTGAAACTTCTGATTTCGTTTACCCGTAACTGAATACTTAAAAGAGGCTGAAGAGGTCCAAATCGATGTCAGTACTTTCAAGAGGCCATTCGGCTTTTCTTTTATATATTTCGAAATATCAATGGTATCGTTATTTGCATTGTCCAGTACTGCACTTTCATATCTCTTCGATGACGAAGACGGTTACATTCAAGGCTCTATATCTGATGTTTGTGCATGATCCTCCTTATTATAGGTGCACTATTGTTGTGTGATCTTTGAATATTGTTGTTTCTTCGACAGTCACGTATATGATGGTTATACATTTTGCAGAATACGGCGTAATTTTTCGGCCATCTGCGTATGTATGGCATCGTAAGTTTCTCGGGGCAGGTAGATACTGTTAAGCCTTTCTTCCACTTCTTTAAAAATGGTAGGCCTATTTGCGGTAAATAGCTGATAAGTTTCGCCTCCAAGTCTGGTGGGAAATATTTGTAGAAAAGGTGTTAGCTCTTCCACTGAAATTCACTGTATCACCTGCCTGCAGCATACTAATATGTTTGGAGAACAAGGCTTAATTTTGGATGTTGTTTTTGTAATTTTACTTCTAGAATTTGGCACTGTGTGGAAGCAGGTACCTTCTATACTGGTTTCCAGAAAGGAGTCGCCCAACCAATTCAATAGGATTTTTACAGTTTTAGTTTGTGCAAGTTTTGCTTCGAGAGAGTGCGAAAATTCCACAATGTCTTGGAAGCTCTTTTTGAAATTCTCTTTCTTTTCGAGACTTTTCGAACTGTTTTTCTACTGAATCGCACTGAATTACCGGGAGTTCAGGGGAGTTTCGCACTTTCTCTCCCAAATCTTTTAAATAATCTATAAAATTAAAATTACATCTTACTTGTTGGGGACCTATCAGGATTGTCCCGCTCCTTAACGTGACTCTCTTGTTGTTGAATTTGTTGGGAGTGCTTGGTTTGTACCCTTTGCTGTGGATATCCCTGCCGCGTTGCGTCCTGTGTACCGTCTTCGAAGTCCCTGTCAATTCAGGATCGTTATTTTGTTGTTTGCGTGATCATCTTTTGTGCTGCTGGAAGGCCGTTAGCATTCTTAAATTTCTCTGGATAAAGCTGAAAAGGGGGCTCGTTGCCTGCTTCTAAGTCCCGTTCAGCTCTAGATCGCAGAAAAATGGCAGTTGATTGGACATCTTGCTGTGCCTTGTGAGCAGAGTTGATATTCTTGGTGTGGACTTCTCTAATCCTGGGCTGGGAAGAAGCCCGCTAATGTCCACCGTTCGAACTGGTGTGCATTGTTGAGGGACGGTTGTCTGCTTGGCTGTAGGCAGAGGCAGCTATAGTTGAACCACCCCGAGTATTGGGGGCGATTAGACCACACTGGCCTAATCTAATTAACTCTTTGGTTTTTGTAGGATAGAGGTTTTTCAAGTTCATATGTTTTTCTTAACTTGGTAAAACTGGCTCCCACTATGCTACCGGCTGCGCCAATTTTATCGTACCTTTCAAGCTCACTGCAATATTGTTAAATATTCCGGGGTTCATTTAAGTAACCCTCTATTACCTTGTTTGCTCACGTTCTTTATTTTCGCACTTTCTTGTAAACTTTTTAAAATTTGATTTCTTTAATAACCACTGACACAATTTTTTGGTTTTCTTTAAAATTTCTAATTATATAATTTTTTGGATATCATATGAACTTTCTTGACTTTAATACTTTTCGAATAATTTCTTCTATGCACCACGACCCGGACCGATACAAAACACAACTCGTACTTGATTCACGCGCCAGAACTTTTCAAATCGAAGTTTAATTTTCCTAATCTCCCCACCCGAGGTGACCGTGATCAAATTCTAAAATCAAGTCTCTCTTCATCACCTTCAACGGTGATCAAGAGCTTAATTGCATTTTCTTACCCTGAGAAAATTTTAACATTTATTTTGGACTTGATTAAAGTTGTCCAGAATATTTTTCGATGGTCTTTGGCTTGCAAAAATGTAATTTGATGTTTTTATAAACATTAGCCACCGTACTGTTGTTTGAAATCTCGGCGCGCAAATATATGCAATGCATTTATGCGGCTGAAGACGAAATTTATCGTGATATTTATTTCGATTAAAACCAACTGGTTGAAAATTGAAACTTTTGTTTTTTCCCAAGTCGTTTTATGGGAATATTTTTATGAAATATAAGGAATGTGAAGAAAATTTCTGATGTTGGTATGTTTGTAAACTTATTTTAGGTATACAATACAAGTACTAACACCTGCTGTTCTGCTCCGTGGAGGAAACACTCTTTATAATCCATGGTGCAATGCTTACATTGCTCAGGGTACTATACTTTACATATGACAGGATGCTATAATTATTTATATGAGGATGCTATGCTTACATAGCTGAGGGTGTCATGCTTATATTGATTAAGGTGTTATAATTATTTATTTAAGGCTGCTGAGGGTATTATGTTTATTTAGCTCAGGGTGCTATAATTATTTATGTGAAGCTAATATACTTACATAACTCAGGGTATTATGCTTATATAGCTCTAGGTACTATACCTGTTTAGCTCCAGATTGTATTATTATACGAGTCACGGAACTATTTTATATAACCCAGCATGCTACGCTTATATACGTAAGTATGATTCACTTATATAGACAAACTGTATCTCCTATGAGAATCTGCGCTATATACAAATTTAGAATATAGAGTTTGAAACAATATATTATGATGCATAACCTTATATATAACCCTCCTATAGCTTATGTGTTGAAATCCCATAAAATAGTACAAGTCCAAAATTCACGATATATATAGCTCAACAAATGTATAAATTATAAGCCACCGTCCTAAAAATTTTTTCAGTGCTTATATGTACATAGATCTTCTCTTTAACTGTATCTATGTAGGTATATGGCAAAGTTAGTAGGCTCCTTTGTATTCGGCCCGGAATAATCCTAATAATACCCATCAAACAAGCACTGAATATGAAAAGGCTCTGTTGACTCCATCAAATTATCTCGCATACTGTGAATGATAGTCCCGACGAGCATACTTGTAGTAGTAGTGAGAAACAACTCTCAATGTCAACTACATACCTATCTAAGCCCATCTGCATATTCCTCATTCAGGTCATAGTCTACATGCCTTATTTCAATTCTTTACTTTTTTAAATTTTCCTTTGTCTGATGTAAACTTCATTTGCTTCACTTGCATTGCATGCAGAAATTGAATTCCTAGAGTCACATTTGCGAAATGCATATTTGTTCACTTCACTTAAACTGATGGAATCCTTTTTATCTTTGAAAATTTGTTTGAGTTGAATCCATGAAAGCAATTTAGTAATGGAGTTGCTGGAGGGTGTAATTGATTATACAATGAAAGATGTTTAGGTGAGAGTGAATAATAATAACAGAAATATGTAGGCATGTGCATATCTCTAAAGAAGTAAATATTCAAAAGCGGAATGTTAAGACTTCAACTAAGTATTTAAGCCTTAATCCACTAGGACAAAAGTTTTTTCTGCGCATTGCTATTAGATTTGTAGGAACTCATGTTGGAAGAATATATGACTCTGCAAAATCTGGCTATAAGCACATATCTTAGAGTGTAAATGAATACAACTCTGAAATTTCTTTTGAAATCATTCAAATCTTAATCCCAAAAACCTCTGGGTATATTTCCAGCAATGTATTGAAAAGAAACTACCCGTACAAGGTGAAAAATCCGGTTAATCTAAAATGTATTCCATGAATATACAGAAAGATAAATGGAATTTTAGGAATTTTTGAGATATTTTCTAGATCCAATTGATAGGAGAGCATACAAAATTGCTTGAGATACCTTGTCGCAAAATATATTCATGGGGACATAGTTAATACGTAAATCTTCTTCTACATACAATATTTTTCGCTTCACATGTGAATCGTGCCGCTCTCCAAAACCATTGCGAAGGCATTGCTGTCATGGTAGCAAAACAATTAAGCCACTGACCATGTCCATGAAAAAAATTTCATTTCGGAATTCTATTAACACTTTATTTTTCCGGCGAGAGTTTTTATGTATTGTTTAACCTCTTTACGCGACTGAAATAGTTTTTGGGCAATAAAAGTGCTTTAAATGTTTACTTTAATGCTCACGACCACTTCGGCAATTGGTAAAAGATTTTTCTTTTAGTATGAAATTTTGACTGTTTCACATTTTAGTTCAGCTCAATTCAATTCAGTTCTCCTCAGCCAATTAATTCCAAATAATATATTTATTAACTAATTTTTCGACAGCAATACTCGTCAGTTGCGATTTTGTTATACTTTATTTAGATAGTTATATATCTGAGATACGGGAGATCAAGACATTTGCAGAAATTAGTACAGCTTGCGATGTGGCAATATCAGACAAACATAACTTAACAATAAAGAATATTTTCTCATCCACACCTCCGCTATTGCAAAACTCTAGTGGCAGTTTCGAAGTAGTGTAGCATGATTTTGTTGAAAAGTACGATACGATGAAGAGTCATTTTCACAAGGATTCATATAATTTTTATATCTTTATCATAGTATCATTAAGGGTGATTAATGAAATATGAAGGACATATGTTCATCCTTTCCTTTAGAGCCTTGTTGGGTTAGTTGCTGAATACCCGTGCGGACATGGGTTTGGATCTGACCTCGACTTCACTCCTTATCCTTCTACCTAGTTTCCTTGCACTTTTGTAGCTTCTGCCTTTCTTTAACTCAAGTATCATTGTTTGCTAATAATTAATCTTAATTGCCATGCATATGAATATATATACGACAATTCCATAAAAAAGCGATCACCCATTGGGACATACACCCTCCGATTTCGATGAAACTTTCGGAATTAGTTAAGTAATAAAAAATATTTTACCAGTATTTTTTTTGTTTAGCTTGCTGACCTCAGGTCTTGGATGAAGGTGGTAAAATTTTAATGTTTTCACTGTGGACGTGTTTATTAATTCGGTGATTACTTGGGAATAGGTTATAGGATTCTTTTGTACGTTTTTTTGAATTAATGGTATTAAATGGGGCTTTAAAAAAATACAAAAATCTAAAAACAAATACAATTTTTATTAATTTTGGAAGAGAAAACCCTAAAAATTTTTTTTTTAATGCACTAACATTATTAGATACATCTCATACAAAAAGTTTGCGGATGTCCAACACATAGTTTAAGCGATACAAAAGCCTCTGGAATATTTCGTATGATAATTTTAGAATTTACTCCAACAAAATATTTTTTTTTTTAGAATTTACTCCAACAAAATATTTTTTTTTTTATTGTTTTTAGATACTCAATAATGTAAGATATTATAAATTTTAAGCAAATTTAAATAATTAAAAAAAAAAAACATGTTCCACTTTATAAATGCAGTCGTTTAGCCTTGATAATTTTCTGATCGAACGAAACGCGTCGGCATTAATTTTTTGTTTTTTGTTGTTTTTTTTTTTTTAATAAAATGACAAAAATATTTATAAAGTGGAACATAAATTGCCCAGTGTTTCTTGTTAAATTATTTACATTTGCTTAAAATTTATAATACCTTACATCATGTGCAATATGTTTCACCAAGTGCCCACACAAAATAGAATCAATATTTTTAAACATACTCAATGAATTACGTACTTAAAGAATATTATAATAATAGTTCTGTTTTACAGTCATACCCCGGTTAACGTTGCCCCGAACAACGTTGTTTCGCTGCAACGTTGGTTAGCTGTGATAACCATACCCCACTGTAACGTCCTGTTGCTTCGATGTAACGTTTTTTTTAAACGGTTTTTTTCTATACTAATGCTAAGCAAGCGGTGGTATTTGAAAATTTGTTTTTGTACATTAATTTTCATTTGTTTCCAATTGCTAAAGTTTGTTTTAATTATTGTTTGTGCAAGAATAATTTAGCTAGTTGTGTTTTGTGTCCTCATTTTCATATTTAGTTGGACATATTTTGTTTAATTTATATATATTTTACTGTGACTATTCACGTAAGTATATTTTATATATGTATGTAAGTAGTCACCACTACTCAGTTTCATATTTTATTGACAGTATATATCATGCCCAACAATAATGTTGCTAGTGCGAAGAAAATGAAAAAAAATCATTTAACTTTAAAGGTTAAACTAGATGTCATCAAACGGGTTGAAACTGGTTAACGAGTAGTGGATATAGCAAAACATCTTGGTATTCCACCAACATCTATAAGAACCATTATTAAAGATAAGGACAAATACAAAAAATATGTCATAGATGCAGTACCCATTGAATCAAAATAGATAAAATCTGGAAGCACTATCATGTTAAAAATGGAAAAACTTTTGTTGATATGGATTGAAGATCAGACTCAACGTAACATGCCTTTAAGTCAAATGTTAATTCAAGAAAAGGCTCTTGATATTTACGAGGATTTAAAAAAAATAATGGGGGACACTTGCGAAGGACAAACGATCAGTTCAAGCCGTGGCTGGTTTGATAGATTCAAAAAAAGGTCTGGTATTCACAATGTTAAATTGTTAGGAGAAGCAGCTAGTGCTGACAAAGAAGCTGCATTCGAGTATCTGAACAGATTTAAAGAGATAGTCGAAACAGGTGGTTACAGTCCCCAACAAGTATTTAATATTGATGAAACTGGACTATTCTGGAAAAAAATGCCAACCAGGTCCTTTATTGCGCAATATGAAAAGGTAATTTCTGCACATAAGCCTGCAAAAGGCTTACCTTACTGCTTGGAGGTAATGCCACAGGTGATTTTAAGCTTAAACCAATGCTGGTTTATCACTCCCTAAATCCTAGGACTCTGAAAGGGTGTATTAATAACAGATTACCAGTATTTTGGAAGGCAAATAAGAAGGCTTGGGTTACTAAATCAATTTCCCAGGAATGGTTTGTTGAATATTTTTGTCCTACAGTCAAAACGTTTTGTACCAATAACAATCTGGCAAATAAAACATTACTGATACTATATAATGCACCTGGCCATCCAAAAGACTTAGGTGAACTGGTATGGTTAAAGTTGTATTTTTACCCCCGAATACAACATCAATATTACAGCCTGTGGATCAATGTGCAATTGCTAATTTTAAGCATTATTATCATAAGTTTTCATTTTCCCAAGCTCTAAATGCCACTGACGGTGACACTGGCATGAATCTAAAACAGTTTTGGAAAGAGTTTAATATATTAAAAGCAATCAATTTAATTGAACAAACATGGAATGCAGTTTCGCTAAATTCCATGCACGGTTCTTGGAAAAATCTATGGGCAGAATGCGCTGATGATTTCAGAAGCTTTGTGGAAACTACTGCTGATATTCAGCAGGATATTGTGTCACTGGGAAGACGTCTGGGGTTTACCGATTTGGATAAAAATGATATTGTGGAGCTAGTTAAATCTCATAATACTGAATTAACAAATGAAGAACTAATTGAATTGGACAAAAGCAATTTGGAGGATAAAGAAGATGATACGGATGGAGCTGAGGCTAAAATTTTTAAAATGGAGGAACTTAAGGATGCATTAACATATCTTGAGAAAGCTAAAGATATATTTGAAAGGTGTGATCCAATATTAGAACGATGCTCCAAACTAAACAGAGAAATTGATAGTGCGGTAATATCTTATAGAGAGTTGTACGATAGCAAAAAGAAGCTTTCAGTACAGGTTACATTGCATCAATATTTTAATAACGCGCCGAGGAACGTTGAACCAACGACTAGCCGTGGGTCATCCGCAATAACTATTCTTAGTTATTCATGCGAATCGTCTGAAGAGAGCATGTAAGCTCAATAAATGCTTTTTTATTACTTTTAATTAATTTAATAAAAAAATTTAGTTTTTGAATTTTATATTCTTATATATTTCCCTATAATAATAGTAATCAAGTGTTTCTTCAAATGAATTTAATAATTTTATAAGGTTTGAATGTACATACTATATATTTCGTATTTTTATATTTAACTAAACAAAAAATTGATTTTATTATAAAATCATTTTATTCTAATAAAGAATTAAAATCTAATTTTCACAATCTCAATGCTCTAATATTTCTTAATTATGTAAATTGGTATATTAGCAGTATTTTTTCTATCAGGATATTTAATTGTCCCGTATAACGTTGTTTCGGTTAACGTTGCATTTTTCTGGAACCATTTAACAACGTAAACCGGGGTATGACGTATTATTTTATAGTTTCGTTTTTAATACATAAGGCGTGTTCTTTAACACTAACATTGTTTTCATTTATATGTATAAAACCGTGCCACTTTTGAGTACCTACCTAACTGCTCTAGACTTGACATATGATATTATATCTATTTTTAATTTTTTACCATCAATTAAAAAATATCTGTTCGATACGATTACGTAATTTTTGCACCATTGTTACTCCGATTTATTAGATTACTAAGACTGCTTGAATTAGGCTTTTTTTTTTTTGAAAACAGGGGAACAGGAGAAACCCATCCCAAGCACGGAGGCCATAGCGTCCCATTGTACTATCCTGAATCCCTTCCTGTCCTCTTAATGAAGCGCGTCAGGTCTTGGTGAGTAAGGTTTTTCATCTCGATCACAGATAGAAGGGGAGAACCTAGAGTATCTAGTCTGCTCCGGGCGAAGGCCGGACACTCACACAGAAAGTGTTCGGTTGTCTCAGGCTCTTCCTCTAGGCAGGACAAACACTCAGGGCTGTCAACAACTCCCATCCTTGTTAGATGAGCGTGAAGTGAGCTGTGGCCGGGGATGATGCCAACCACAGTTCTACATTGTTTCCTTCCGAGCCCCATGAGAAAATCGGAGATATTCCCATTGGGCCCATCAAGAAACAGTTTTGTACACCTACAAGAACTCAGGTTCTCCCATCTCTGCTGATGTTTCCTATGAACATCCGCTGTGATGAGAGACCCAATACTCGAGGTGGCAACGCCTACGGCGGGCTCCGGTTCAAGGAACGGAGAATCAGAGCCAGCCCTAGCTAAAAGGTCAGTCCATCATTCTCCATGATTCACATGTGACCAGGAACCCACAGGAGAATTAGGCTTCTCACTAAAGTAGTTTAGGAGCTATAATTAATTTAATTCAGTATGAGTTTGTCGTATACGCCAACTTATCAAAGGTTATTTTTTTCTCCATATACGTACAACAAAATAACAGCACGTACGCCACTCCAATATTGAATAAAGTTTGAAATTGTATATTCAAGATTTACATAATTTTATGGAAATTACCTCGATAAAAAGATACAATTGCTATAAGACCAATAATGTTATATGAGCATAAAAGTTAAATAAAGTGAATATCAAAAGTTCTGTTTGGCAACACCAAGAAGGGGTTACCCAATTTAGTTCATTTTTAAAATTTCATTTACTATTTTTATGAAAATCCTATGGAAAAAATTTCAACTATCTGCGTCTTGTCCAAAGATATAATGAAACCATGAAGTTTTGTATGGTAATACGAAGAAAGGGTTGCACTATTTATCTCATTTTGGAACCATAATTTATTTGTTTTTTCAAAAAGCCCATGTATAAAATTTCAGCATCTTTAGTTGTGCTCACGAGTTATCGTGCGGACGAACAGACGGACATGCAAAAATCAAAATAAATTTTAATTTTATGTATGACTGTCAATCTATTTTTCTCTGCTATTATTTCTTTGCATTACAAACGGAATGACAGACTTATTATACCCTATGATTTCATCATCTAGCTAGGGTATAAAAATTCGATAAAACTTCTCAGAGCTTATTATATTATTTTTGTTTAAGTGGAATAACTTTAATTTGTTTGTAATACTGTTAGTACTTTGTAATAATCATTACCTGATACTAATAATATGGATGAAATAAAGATATTGATTTATGAAGAAAAAATAACTAAAAAACATTCCTTACGGAACATGAAACAAGAAAAATAATAAACTTAACTCTACTTCATATGCATTAAATTTATTGAAATTAGTTAAAGATGGCGCTGTATTTAATTTATTTTTTAAAGAGCTCTATAATACTCTTGGTCTACTGCTGGTATAAAGCTAATAACCTGTTAATATCGGTAATAATTTCTTTTGAAATAGACTTACTTTTATTTTGAATTATATTTAATTTTTGATTAATCAAATTTTTGGCTGTTCGTAAAGTTTCCTTTCTTGATTTTTTTTTTAGTAAAGGTGTGGTTTTTTATCCAAGGTCAGGTTAGGTTAGGTAAGAGGGGTGCCGCAATCACTTAGACCTCTAGTGGGACCATTGTGCCTGTACGCCCCATGGGATAACCTTTTAAAGCCGCCCCAGATCAATCCGGCTTCCCTTGAGGAATTTAAGACATTTCCAAGACTTTTTACCTAGATCCAACCTGCTTCTCTCAGAAAACTCAGGACACATCTAAATTACTTGTTTTGCAGTTCCCCCAGACTTGAAAAGAAGTAGCTACCCAGTAGCCTACTTCTTTTATTCATTAGAGCGGTGCATTCGCAAAGCACGTGTTGGACGGATTCGATTTCCTTTGAGTCCTTACAGCCCCTGCAGAAATCGTTCGCCGCTGTCCCTAGTCTTCTGGCATGGACACCTATGGGCCAGTGTCCCGTAAGGACCCTTACTAGATTCGTGGTGTTTGTTCTGCTGCCATTAAGCAGCTACCTTTTCTTTTTCCTGTCTAATGCAGGCCACAACTGCCTCGCAATAGGGCGGGTATTCATGTGGGTCCACCTGAGGCTTGCCTTTTGATAGGCGCCCCTGATAACTTCCTCTTATATTGCTCCAATTGGGATCCTCACAAAAGCTACCGCTGCGGAGCTATCCAATTCAGAGCCTTTTTTGGCCAACTCATCAGCCATATCATTGCCTGAGATATCCTTATGGCCAGGTGCCTTGTGCCAGGCACCAGGTCACCTTGTGCCTTGTAGCGTTAGATTTTTATATGATATACTTTTAAAATATCTTAGTAGTGATAACGGGCTATAGATTTCAAGATTTTTAATGTTTCTATCTATAGGGTCCGCCAAATAACTTTTTTTTTTTTAAACAGGGCGCAAACATCGAGTGTAGCTTCGGCTGTGTGGCACGTAGCGCCGTCCTGTTGAAACCAAATGTTGCCAATATCCTCCTCTTCAATTTTCGTTCAACATGGCCCGATAACGATTGCCATTGACTGTAACGGCCACTCCTTGCTCATTTTCGAAGAAAAATGGCCCAATTATGCATCTGGACCAAAATCCGCACCAAACAGTGACTCGTTTTGGGTGTATCGGCTTTTCAATGTATGCGTGCGGGTTTTCTGTGCCCCAAATGCGACAATTTTGCTTGTTTACATACCCGCCAAGATCAAAATGAGCTTCATCCGAAAAGATGATTTTTTTGGCAAAATCGGCATCTTCTGTAATTCGATCGCAGGCAATATTTCCCAGCGTTGTTCAAGCGTATACACAACCATATTCGTTCAGCGGAGGAATAAAACTAATTAGCTGTCAAATCAGACATGAGCTAAGTATTACCATTCACGAAATAAGCACTAGTTGAAAAAAAAAACGTTAGATGGCGGACCCTATATAACACTATGGTCGCAGTCAACTTCTTGAATGAAGCATTTCGTCGAGGATTTTTGCTCAACAGTTTTCAGATTAGTCTGATTGCGAAGAAAACAAAGCAGGGCAGTTGTTTTTGTTTTGCGCGATGCAGGAGCCACTCCAAAGGTAATGTACCGTCGCCAATGCTTTTATACTTTACTAAGGAAAACTATAAGCACGAACGACAAACCAAGTCTAAAATTTCTTTTTATTTCATTGTTCTATGCACGTATTACATAACAAAATTGAATACATGTTTATTTGCTTTAACGTACGTTTGTCGCTTATATACGTACGACAAATCAATACTCAGCCAAAAATAATTGCAATTTGCAAGAAAATATTGTTGTACGTTCTAAAAATTGGCGTTTACGACATACCAATATTTACAAGTGCTGATTTTTACGGATGTGCGACAAGTACTGCGCATTATCTCAGCAACCTTCAGAGTTAAGAAAAAACCGATCACAGATTTAGAAAGAACGCAGTCAAAAATCTATAAATCACCTTTTAGGTCATAAACTTCGAATTTGGCATATACGACAAACCAATACTCGGCCGACGATTTCTGTTTGGACTTATATTGAAATAACATCGTACTATTTATTGCATAACAATATAATTAAGAAAAAGTTCACTACATATATAACTCTTCATAAAATGTGGAAGATGGTTCCATTTAATTTTGTATTACACTATTATAAAATAATTTTAATATACTTGTCTCCGTTGCTGGGAATAGACCTCTTTAGTTCCTAGGACCTGAGTAATCGCATAAATTACATTTTGGGGAAATTTTATACAGAAAAGTCATCTTGATCTTGATTTAGTAAAAATCAAGGAGAGCATATCCAACACAATAATCAACTCATCCATCAAGATTAATTTCTTGGAACTGAAGTTAATCAGAGGAGTTCACCAAAACTTTTGCATACCATATACATTTACATATCGTACTAGATCATTAATTTTTTATATTTACCTATCCGAAAGTATTATTTTCCCAGACATTTAAATTTTACCTATCTGGCAGGCAAAGTTATAACAACATTTTTTTATTATTTGTATTTATGGCTCAGCTATAAAACATTCTCAGTTTTTCGCGAAATATTTCCTCCTCGAATTATTAATATCCCAATTTCTCGAGTTATAAGTACTAATTAAGTTCAATATAAAGGGTTTTCCAATAAGAGGTGTTATTTTAATTAGCCCGCTATTTCGGTAGATGTCACTTTTGGAGCTGTCATTTTTAGACATTTGACAAGTAAAAACTACGCCATTAATAAAAATGGAACGATACATGAGTCAACAACAGATTGAAATTATTAAAATTCACTATAAAAATGGTGAAAATGTGGCAGAGACGGTTCGTAAAACTGGAACATTTTTGGGTCGTCGTGAAGCACCTTGTCGGACCGCAATACAGAAATTGGTAGAAAAATTCGAGCTGTCGGGACAAGTTAGTGATGTGAAGAATAAAACCCGTGCACGTCGCATAAGAACAGCCGAGAATATTGCTGCTGTAGCCGAAAGTGTTGAAGAAAACCCAGGTTTGTCCATTCCTCGTCGTTCTTTGGAATTAGGCATTCCACAAACGTCATTACACCGTATTTTGCATAAAGATTTGGGTCTTAAGGCTTACAAAGTTCAGTTAACACACGAACTCAAGCCGGCCGATCATCAACAACGTCGAGTCTTTCCTGATTGGGTCCTTGAAATGCATGAAAATGATCCGGAATTCCATCGAAAACTCATCTTGTGTGATGAGGCCCATTTCCACCTCGATGGCTTCGTCAACAAGCAAAATTGTCGCATCTGGGGCTCGGAAAACCCAAGGGTTATTATTGAAAAACCTCTCTACCCTCAACGTGTGACTGTTTGGTGCGGTTTATGGTCCCGCGGGGTTATTGGACCTTACTTTTTCGAAAATGAGGCTGGAGCAACAGTTACGGTGAATGGATTGCGCTATCGACAGATGATTAATGAGTTTTTATGGCCGGAATTGGATGGTATTGATCTGGACAACGTTTACTTCCAACAAGACGGCGCTACGTTCCATACAAGCAACGAAACCATTAATCTTTTACGGAAAAAGTTTCCGGACCGTGTTATCTCTCGAAGAGGTGATCACAATTGGCCACCGAGATCTTGTGACTTAACACCTGGCGACTTCTTCCTTTGGGCCACGTGAAAGAGAAGGTCTACGCCAACAGCCCAGCGTCGATTCAAGACCTCAAAGATGGAATTCGTGAGGCTATCGAGGACATAGGGCAGCCACTTTGCGATTTGGTTATGGAAAATTTCATGAAAAGGATATGGTCCTGTTGGCGTGGTCGTGGTGGTCATTTGGCTGATGTTATTTTTCATTATTAATGGCATACCTTCCTTTTTATAATGAAATAAAGATCTGATCATTTATCTCAAAAAATGGAATTTTTCTTTGAATATCAAAATAACACCTCTTATTGGAAAACCCGTTATGTAAATACTGGTAGGTAAATATGATGATTCTGGGGGTCGGTATTAAGATAGTTTGAATACAATGTGTCTTCTTTGAATTTTATTATGTAGACTGTTAATTGTTACTTGAAATAATGTCCTTGTCACTAAAAACGAAGCAAATTTAAAGCTATATAAGGGAAATATTATGGAATACAGTAAGTTTTCAAATTATGTATATATGTATATGAAAAATTGTATAAATTATCGAAATGTTATCGTTTCGTGACATTACAAGTTACTTTTTGTAAAAAAAAAAAAACATTATTCAGATGGGTCAATACAAAAATAGAATGACGTTGTACAATATACGTAATGTAAAGACAGAGCTCAATCTTGAGGCAGAATGTCAATTTTTTGCAACTTGCCATGAGAAAGGACTTTGCGATGCTTTTGGGAGGAATTCTAGCTTGCAAAATAATTAAATTCAAACATCGAAACATCTATACGATTAGGCCAAAGGACCCTGTTAGCTTAAAGGTATGCCTTATATTTAGCTTAAGCTTTGCACTAACTACACTACTGTTCTCATCTTATCGCATGCAACAAAACTTTCTAACTGATTGGAAACTAGCACACGTTTAGCCTATTCCGAAAGAAGTTGAGGGTACCCTCAAATCAACAAAGTGTCGAGAAACAAAAAACTTGTGACATAATGCCTATTCTTGCGGAACGTTGAAGCCATAGTCACCATAATTTTGGTGCATCCGAAATCGTTGCCTGGATATTTCAAAGGCCGTAATATTGATCTCAACTTCTGCTGCTCTATTGGACAAACAACTTGTAGCCAATCCTGATCGCATACTTTTAGGCATTTATGATTTACCACCTAAGTCTGATCTTGAACAAATGCTCACGTATGGTGATTACAATAACGGAAATTCAAGGAGTTTGCTCAATTAAGCTGAGGGAATGAATTGGAATTTGTTTTACTCATTGGCATCTGTTAGCGATCAACTCCTGCATCTAACGAACTTAATATCGTATCTTTACAGAAAGTATCTATTCTTTCGCTTTGCGCCAAAGCTTTTAAAAAAAATTTGCATTAGCAAATTACTAATTATTTAAAGAATAAAAATCTGTTGTCAAATTTTTAATCAGGTTTCAGATCTAAGCGTAGCTTGTTTACTACATTATTGAAAATGACAGACGATATTGGAATCTCCCTAGGTAATTTAGACTCCTCAGTTTTATTGAAGTTGCTGTCTCCAGAATGAATGAAGATCTTGGTCTCATATCTAAATTGGTTCAGGATAATGGCCTCCTCTTAAACGCATCAAAAACTAATGCTGTTATTATCTATAGAACTGAATTGATACGTCATCTTTTCCAACGTTATGTTTGATCATGTCATAA
Source organism: Dioctria rufipes (assembly GCA_963924295.1). Classification (NCBI taxonomy): domain Eukaryota; kingdom Metazoa; phylum Arthropoda; class Insecta; order Diptera; family Asilidae; genus Dioctria; species Dioctria rufipes. The sequence goes on along the minus strand of OZ002740.1, from coordinate 79,133,637 downwards.
TACCTTTTAAAGATTCTATAAAAAACTGTGCTTGATGTTTAGTAAGACTATAATTTGGTCTAATCGAGTTAATAATCTTATTGGCAAAGTATGTACTACTCTACGTAGACTGTCTTTATCCGCACCCTTCATAGCTCTGGAAACTCGCATCATGCTTGTAAAAACACTTAAGTATTATTCCTTTGTTATTGTACGGGTGTGAGGTATTTTGTAAATTAAACTCTGTTTCATTACGTAAACTCAATTTTGTTTTCAATTCTGCAGTACGTTATGTATTTTATTTGCGAAGATATGATCATATTATCGTGTATTCAAAATAGATTTTGGGATGTACTTTTGACAATTATGTTAAATTTCGTATATTAATTTTTTTAAGGAACCTTATGATAAGTAAGGAACCATACTTCTTCTACTGCAAAATAATGTTCTCCAAATCTAGAAAAACAGAACATGCCATGATTTATTTTACTCCCGAGTGAGCGCTAATTTTTCCTCCAGTCCGTTAGACTCTGGAACTCTCTTGAACTTGAGCTTAAAAGGATTAGCAGCAATAGCAACTTTCGTATTAGTTTGCTACATAATTTTCACAGTAATTAATGTATGTATATGCGGTTATTCTTGTTTCCTATTTTTTTTACTTTTTCTTTTCGCATTTGCGTAATTTTATAATAGTACTGGACTTATTTGCTTTATTTCATCAATAAATTTTTTCAATTACATTTTTTTGTTATTATTATTATTAAGTAGGTATTAATATTTTATTTTTTATAATTTTTCTACTTTTTTTTTTGTTACCTTGTTAACTCACCTACGCTTTAATACAAGATTTATCTTGCAAGTGTAAATTTATTAATAAAGCAATCTTTTAGTCAAACTTAAAGCACCTAGTATCTCCCCTCTTCTTCTATTATGGATTGACAGTTTTTTTTTTCATCATATGCATTATATTAGATGGCGTTACTTCTGCATCTCGCACTATAAAAGTCGGTATGTCCCAGTATAGTGATCTCATAATGATCTCATGATTTTACGATATCATGATATCATTACACCACACCACATAAATCACACATAGTGACCCAATAACAAAAACGACAACATAATTTCGTTTTTGTTATCATTACGAATGTCCACACTTTGACTCATCGTTTTATTATTATAAAACTCCATTCACTAGGTCAAGTAGGCAAAAGAAATTGTGTAACATGATTCAACGTGTGTACATTCATGGTCACTCTCTATAGCAATTACATGTTCTAATTTTCAATGAATAAAAATAAAACGAAAGTAGGGTAAGAAACAAAGAATTGCACATTCATGTAAACATTCATAGTAATAATCCATTCTTATGATCAATTTTCTTTGTTTAAATTTGTATAAATTAAGCGAGGCAAAAGAAGTAAATACAGTTTGACTTTACAAGCTAACGCTGCCATACGGCGTGTCTTTCACTAATCAAACTCACCCTTTAGCAATATCGGCGTATCCGCTGCTAGTACAGTGTTGACGCCATTAATCAGTGCGTATACTTTGGTGACGCGCTATAATTAGAAGTGACAACAAACAGTGCGTGCATTTACTTTACTATATCGCAAGACGTACATTACACCAGCACTCTGATATCTTCCCAATACTTATCTTAATTTTGATTAATGATCTGCTTTCCCTTGACTTCCTTTACTCCTTTGATACTTTTGAGAAATCCAGACGGAATGCCGCATGATTAGATAATTGAATACCGATCTTGAATATACGCTCGCTTTGGGCAAACCGAATCGGGTCGAATTCAATGCGATTAAGACCAAAAACTGTCTTATCTCTTTAAAACAAGATCATCCTATTACTTTTGACCGCGCTTTACTTTTCGATACACCATCCACAAGCATTTTTGACATTAAAACTTCTTGTCCCATATAATGTCTTGTCCCATATCAGTCCTAGAATGAAATATAATATAGTAATAAATTAGGGCTGGAGCTTATGGCACAGCCTTAACTTCTTTAGTGACCGTCGTCAAAAAGAGAGCCTTCAAGTTCATTGGCGATTTGAAAATAACTTGTCATATCGACTCGTTCGAGCACTGCTGCCGCAATATCGGATGCCATTCGCTCTCTTATCCCTACATGCATTATCAATATAATTACGGCAATTCAGTGATATTCGGTGACGCTTCTGATATGGATCTGTGCGAATGTGGAACAATCTACCAGTTTCTGTATTTCCTTGGGCTTACAATGATTCAATTGTGACATAAATTAGTACCTCCGACACTCTCTTTATATTCTCTAATCCTTTCCGTAACGCATACAAAATGTAAAGCAAAATGGATTAGATACCCAGCATAATATTAAAATTTGTTTTGACTTCATAATTTCAGTCTGTCCGTCTATTTGACCATTTGTCCGTCTGTCCGTCTATCCATCTGTCTTTTTTGTTGGTTGGTTGCCATATAAAAATTTCGTTTTCATAATACATTTGGACACTGCCTGAGAATGCATCAACGTAGAGAAATTTTCATAAAAATGGAAAATATAATTTCAGAAATGATTTAAATCGGGCAACCCTTTCTTGGTATTCTTTACAAATCTTCGAGTGTTTTTAGCTCCACTTATATCAGTTCTACATGTTTATATTGTATTGAAAAATTCTTCAGAATATAAAATCCTATGAAATTGGTCAATAATCTAGGGTACAGTAAAACTTGATCTTAGTCCAGTTCTAACTTTTTCCCTTGTTTTGTTAATGATTATTCTACGTAAGAATAGCGAAAATGAAAAAACGTTTTTTGTACTAGTCGAATGCAAGAGATACTTTGGATGCTGGTGAAATACTGTATGTTTGAAATTAAAAATCTTAATCTGGGTTTTATTACTTCGGTTTCTATAGAGGAAATAAACAAAATTAATACAGAGAACGGTATATGACTAGTAAACCCGATCTTGATATCAATAAAGGACTTTTTTCAAGCAAATGAGCGTCAAAAGATAAAAATATTATGCACCCATAGATAAAATGAAGCACCACGAGGGCTGAAGCCAGTTCTTTTCAGACGAGTAGGCATGAAAAATCTCAGTACTATTATCGCTAACAGTCCTGCACTTTTACTATTTCTGGAGTAGTGGAGATAGGACCTCGCACCATTATACATATAAAAATGGATTGCTTTTGGAGATTTATAAAAGAGTGGCGCGGTTTTAGTATCCGGCCATTTTTGTGATCCTACTGTTTATTGCCGAAATTGCCACACTTGCTGATATAATTATCAAGCACCGACTGTTCGATAATTATCGTTATTTCTAGAATATATACCCACATACAAACCAATCTATATAACTTGTATACTGTTCGGTAATCAATCTCGTACTTGTACATATGCATACCGAGTTCTATGTTAATAGGAAAATAATTTAAGTATTCATCAGATATTGCTATCATCAAAAACCTTTTTCAATCAATTATCAAAAAGCAGATATTTCTACAGGGAAGCCAATAAAATATCTCGCCATATACAAGAAAGTATTGAGTTCAGGTGTTTTAACACTAAAGGAAAATACATTTTTCACTAAGTTGCAATTACTTTTTTAAATTTACTTGCCAAAACTACATGCATCACGTCACACCATCTACGCGTGTAGTTTGGCAACTTTAATCCATCTCAAAATATCATGTCTGCCCTGAACTCACATGGTTGAGCTATCTTATAACCTTTTTGCAACTTTACAGTATAAATATTTAATATTCTTAGGGCGCTTCCCATAAATATCTTTATGGTCATGATGTACTCTTCGTGAGGTTGTCTGCCTTGTGTGGGAGTGAGGATAGGTGGATATTAGTCATTTTTATGCAAGGAAGAAAAATTCATGTGGAAAATTTAATGCATTGCTAGTACGGACATGGTGAGCCAAAATGCAGGACGGACATGGATGTTTGAGCAATTGCAGTATATCCAAGAGTATAATTTGTGCGTTGAATTTGCACTTTAAATTGTGGTCAATAAATCTCTGTTTTAGATACATATCAATAAGTTAACGGATATTTATCGAGTTGGAGCGTACCCGTGAATAGAACATACTAAATACTGAAAAACAGCCATTGACTTTGAAAGTAAATTGCAGATTAAACTGTCCGCTATAAGAACGAGAACCCCGAATGGCCGCCTGCAGTATCATAGTCCTCTATAAACATCCCCCATTATCACTCCAGATGAAAATCTGTAACTAAGTGACTATCCTTCCCACAGCATTTACAACAGTTCCAAGGAGGGCAAAATCCCTATGGACTAGTATTGCAAATGCTGTGGCCTGTCATTGATAGTAATAATAATAAATAAATTTTATTAACGGTCAATGTGCAAATATTATACAGGGTGTCCCATGTAACGTGCTCCCTGGGCATTTTTCTCGAAAATGTAAGGAGATATCGAAAAAGTCCTAATAATAAAAGTTATGCATCGTTAGTCAAGGTATCTTCTGGCATAGCCAAAGTCCTTGAAAAAGGACTGGGGAAAGGATATACTTAAAATATGTCCTTTTCGTCCTTATTAAGGATATATGTAGATTGCATTTTTGAATTCCGCAAATGAAACGAAAACGAAAATGTTATATTAAAAATTCCAGTTTAACCCTTTATTATCGAGATATTGGACCTCAAATTGTACTCGATGCACCGTGTTGCTTTGCCATTTTTCTCGAAAATCCACACAGATATCATCGAAGTTCTAGTAACAAAAGTTACACATCATAAGCCGGGCTATATTTTGGTATGGTAAACATTAAAAAAAAGCCACACGATAAAGGATATCCGCGGTTTGGTCCTTTTCGTCCTTTCTGCGAATTCATTTTGGCTACATTGAATAACTGCAAATCAAATTAAAAAAAAGTGGTATACCTACTTATAAATCTTCGCAAAAATAAGGTGAATCATTTACAGGTTGTAATATGTTGTCGTAATTCCTGAGACAAAAGGGCCGGCATTTCGTCCCCATTCAATTTTCCACCACGCATCTCCCACTACTAGTATTTGGTTATATAGGGTGGCATTACAGTATCGGCGTAAACGCTTTTAGCATTTGACGAAATGACTAATAAATTTCAGGCACATAATGTAAAAAGGGGCTAAGTGAAAACCGTTACATTATTTGCCTACTTTCCATGAAGTTTCTAGACTTTTCGTGAAATGCTGAGTTCCGTCAAATGTCTACGACATGTATATATCTTATGTGCGTACTCGTAATTTGTTTTAATGATTCCTGGTTCAAAGTAAAAACTAACTAAAACACCTTAACATAACGAGAGGAACACGGAGGAGCTAGCAGCCAACAACCCCTTCCTAATTGCAAGAAGTACAATTTCTCATGCAAATACTCCGGAAGCATGTTATAATTGTTAATTAGTGCTGAAGAATGAGTTCGTGGCGGCCTAGATACGTTTTAAGAGTAGTGCCCAGCAGTGAAAATGCATACTGAGGCACACAAGCATTCCGAGGAAGTCTATAAGTATAGCGTATTACATAATTGAAAGTAACATATACCTTTCTGTGGCACCGAGCATCAAGTTTGCATAAATTGCAAATAGCAATTAAATTGCAATAAGCAAAAATTGGAATAATTAGCGTTTTATCCAACTTCAACAAATGTCCATAAAAAGGCAAGCAGGCGTTATCCACAGTTGCCGTGAAGTTCCAGTTGTTAGAAATGATCATAGGGAACTTGTTGGAATGTAAAATGAAAACCACTTTGCATTAGGTTCAATTTCAAAGTTTTTATTCACACTTTTGCTTACAAAGCTCGGATTGAAAAAAAAAAAATGAAATCTTGGCTTTACAAGGAGACAAAAAACCCGATGACTCTCTGAATCGAATATCGTTCTGTATTTACACATAGATTTTAAGCAATGATAAGCAAGCAACAACTAGTACAAAAATGATAGCTACGCTTTCAAAGAAGATTTAAAGTGCACAATAAAATATTTTTATTTAGGTTGAATCTCCAACATTCTCCCCACAGTTAAGAAGTTTCTTAACAAATGGGTAGCCTACAAATCTTTGTTGTCGGTCTCCTTAGTGTGCCGCGAGCCGTTTTGAGAGTAACAACTCGAATTCAATTGTCCTTTCCTGGATGCACCGTGGTTATGCGACCAAGTACCCATACGGTTGGAGGTAGGTTATCTTCTTTAAACAGAACTAGATTTCCAATCGCCAGATTACCCTTGAGGCTTGCCCACTTAGGACGTTGCTGGAGAGTGGTCAAATACTCGAAGTGCCAACGCTTCCAAAAATCTTGATGCATTTTCTGCAAAAGGCGCCATCGTGCAAGTGTTGACATTGATGCTGATTCCATAGATGGTTCAGGAAGTGCGATCATTGGTTGACCAATTAAGTAGTGAGCTGGGGTTAACATGTCAAGATTGTCTACATGACTGGACACCTGTGTAAGCGGTCGTGAATTGAGTAACGCTTCTACTTGGGTGAGGACCGTCGATAGCTCTTCAAAGGTTAGCCTTGCTTCCCCTATTGTTTTTCGAAGATGAGCCTTAACTAGTTTCACACCTGCTTCCCAACTTCCTCCAAAATGAGGAGCAGCTGGAGGCGTAAAGTGCCAAGTGACCCTGTTAGAGCTGAGAAAATCTCCAAAGAGACCATTACTGTTAACAGAGGAAATAACTTGATAGATTTCATTTAATTTGCGAGTAGCTCCAAAAAAATTGGTCCCATGATCACTGTAAATGTTAACAGGTAAACCTCTTCTAGATGTAAAACGCTTCAAACATGCAAGAAAAGCTTCTGAAGTTAATTCGCTAACGAGTTCTAGATGTAATGCTCTAGTGCTGAAGCAAGTAAACAAACATATGTATCCTTTTGAATATTTCGCACCTCGTCCTCTATGTAAAAGCAGCATCACTGGACCAGCATAGTCCACTCCAACGTTTTCAAAGGGCCTCGTGAATGAGGCACGGTGATAGGGCAGATTGGCCATTAGTTGTTGCGAAGTGATAGCTCTATGACGGGTGCAGACTATGCATTTATTGATGTGCCTTTTAACAACCGTTCGGGCGGATACTATCCAATAGGTTTGGCGAATAATATTCAAGAGTAATGTGGTTCCAGCATGAAAGTGTTTCTCATGTAAGTAAGCTACAAGAAGTCTTGTGAAGATGTGCTCTGAGTCCAATTGCAAATCCTTTGTGGACATTTCTTCCATGTGACCCATAGATTCATACTCTTCCATATATTTGCGATACTCTTCATACAGCATAGAGTTAGCCTTAAGATTCCGTTCTAATGAGTGTAGACGTGCGGTTACGATATTCAATGTTTCAAGTACGTGAACAAGTGTAGTGGGAAGCAAGGACAAACGGATAGGCTTTGAATTTGTCGAGGCGAAAGCAGCTATATGTGATGGATCTTCCTCCGTTGGACACAAATCTTCACAAAGGTCAAAAGCAGGTGACTGTGAGTTGAGCTGGCTTGTACATGGTAACGAGTTTATGCGATGCGGAGCCAATTCACTTGACATGGGATATTGCGAATTTACTTGATTAGTAGTGGAAATGTCGGGTGTATGAAGGGTGGAATGATGCGATTTATTACAAAAGTGACATTGGTTTTTAGACTTGCATTTTTTGGCTTGATGGCCTGAACTAAGGCAATCGAAGCACACACCAGTTTGTGCTACAAATGTGCGTTTTAACGGGATATCTATAGCCTTGAACTTGGGGCAGTAGAACAATTGATGCGATTGAGTACACATCGGATATTGTACAGACGTACTGACATGCATGTTGCGGATAATCCTTTGTGCGGGTTTTCGTGTGGGAGCGTCGATTAACTCAAGTGCGTAGCAGCGTTTATTTAGAAACTGTAGTAGAGTTTCAAAGGAAGGTAAGTCCACATCAGCTGTTTCTTCAGCCCACGACTGACGAGTTTCAAGATCACATTTGCTTAATAAGGTATGCACAAACCAACGATCTCGGTTAGATGCGTCAGTACCTAAGGATTTAATCCCATGAATGAGTTCATCGGACGTGTCGGTAAGCTTGCGTAATGCAGAGGAGGAAGCTTGAGATACACTTGCTTGCTCGATGAACGTTTTAATGTAAGATATTAAGATTTGTTTTTTTTTTGTCATATCTCGCGATAAGTTTCTCCCAAACTTCAGTGTAATTACTATCGCTGAAGGTAATATGCTTAATAAGATTTGCCGCTTCACCAGTTAGAGCACTCCTTGGGTATTGAAATTTATGTACATTGGGCAGTGAGGCCCTGTTATGAACTGAGGACCCGAAAAGGTCTTTAAATGACGGCCATTCCTTATATTCACCACTAAAGGAAGGGATATTGATTTTGGGAAGTCTGACGTCAAGTACGTTAGGAGACGAGCTCTGAGCCAAACTGTCGGAGACACTCTTTTGTTGTTCGAAGAACTTAATCATCGTGGAATTAAATTGGTCATTTGCAGGCGTATTAACAGAACCTTGAGTTCGCGAGAGCCCTTCGTTAAGTGCTGTACGTAATTGACCTTTAATACTGAAGTATTTTTCCTCAAACGCATCAAATTCTGAAGGAATTTCCTTCAGAAGCAATTCATCATCTATTTTAGTAAACACGTGCCAAAGCTCATCTAATTTCTCTAAGCGAACTGCAATTTCATCGGTGATACGTCCTCTTTGATTTTTTATCGCTGTAGTAATATCACTCATTTTGCGAACTACAATATGCAATGCAATAAAACAATATGTAACAGGAGTCCCTTACAAGACATCTTTCGATTTTTTTTTAATGGTTCTTCGTACAACGTTATACGCACAGTTAGCAAGGTACCGTACTTTATTTCACTGCTAACTAGCGTTCTAAATCACCTCAGTTAATTGCATTAAATATAGTCTTTAAAGTTTCATTGTCGTATACACATTATAATAATTACTGTAATTATGAGCTCAAATATATATAAAATATGCGTTTATTACTACCAAGAATAGGCCACAATGTCGCTGCAGACCAACCTGCTCAAAGTTCTAAAAATGCACCTTCCTGGACTGCCTGTGATCAGCATATAATCAATTTTTTTGTTTAAATTAGTTTAATCAATTGTACGCTCTTAAATTTCTAATTTTGGATCATTTTCAATAGCAAAAGTGGTAATCCCGTTAAGCGGGAATGTAATGCGGCTAATTTAAAGCAATGAAATTATGAAAGATATTTATACTTAGCTGGATTTTCTGATCTCTATAGCTTAATCCATGTAAAATGAATGCTGCAATGCTTCAAGCTGCCCATCTAGTACGTAGTACAGATTTTCTTTGTTTTATAAAGATAACTTTAGTTTAACCACTGATATTCACGTCCATGAGTTACTTGTCCAAAGTCACTATTTCTCACTTTCAAAGTTCACGATATGAATTTGCGGAATTTCCCGGGTTTCGGCACCAAAAAAATGTTAGAAATGATCATAGGGAACTTGTTGGAATGTAAAATGAAAACCACTTTGCATTAGGTTCAACTTCAAAGTTTTTATTCACACTTTTGCTCACAAAGCTCGGATTGAAAAAAAAATGAAATCTTGGCTTTACAAGGAGACAAAAAACCCGATGACTCTCTGAATCGAATATCGTTCTGTATTTACACATGGATTTTAAGCAATGATAAGCAAGCAACAACTAGTACAAAAATGATAGCTACGTTTTCAAAGAAGATTTAAAGTGCACAATAATGAGCTTATATTTCAAATATTTTTATTTAGGTTGAATCTCCAACACCAGTTATTCCAGCGAAATACAAGAGTATCGTCCTGGGGAACGATAGTGGTTGCCATGTGCAATTGAATGTGTCTGCGTTCGTTGCCAGATATTCAAGACGTAAGCGTTTCTTAAATCTGACAACGAAGTGCCTTTTAAATGGTTGTGCGTGATGTTGTAGGTTAGTATTCTGATTCCCATCTTCGACTTTCATGTAGTACAAATGAATTGTAAATTTACCCAGCCTCAAAACAAGCTATTGGTCGCCATGGAGACTATATTCCCGTAATGCCAAATTTTCGATGGGTCAATTGACATATATCGCTTACGAGTTCCATTTGATTTGGTAAAGCCGGGCAAGTGAAGAATCTGTGAAACAGGGTGCCTTCACCAGCACAAACTGTGCAGATCCTCTGACCTCGCCAGTTAATATGTGACAACTGATTACGACACATGTGATGCAATAATTTTAATGCCATACTGGCATGTTTTTAATTAGATGGATAACTATAGACTGCTCTGTAAGTTATCCTTCCAATCACGACCATATTCACTGCGAGGTATATTTGTCGTCTGTGGTATCCTGTAAACTCTGGAGAGCTTATATCCGTAATCACGTCACTAGACATAACTACTGTTAGTGTACTGAAAGGTCTGAGAAAGGTTTTGCTCAAAACGAAAGTATATTTCAGTTCCAAATTGGCGAAATCTCTCCCAATTTAAGGTTGAATGCTGGCCTGGCCTCATTCTTCACCAGGTCTGAATCGTGGAGATTAGAACTTGTAACCAGTCAAGAGGATAAAGTCGTCGGACTGAGCGCAGGTAGTAATGTTTCGCTATTTCAAGCCGTACCAGTACATTCATCCACATGTGAGAAATCAAGGTGTCTATTTGGCAAAACACTCTTTGGAATGCACGCACTTAGAAACAAAACTGATTTTCTTATTTAGGAACAATCTTACACATTAAGGAGAAAACTATTTAATGATGGTAAGGGAAATGAGGAGAGAGCCATGTAGAGTTTTCAAAACTTAGAGACGATCCCTTCTGTACAGTGTAACAACTGCAAATGCCCCACCCATGGCATAAAGGAATAATAGAAAAAAAATTAGCTAAAATTAAAAATCAAAACGTAATAGAAGTAAGAATAACTTCGAATTTGAACTTGAGCTGATCAACAAATTTTTCATTACGAAATTCATAAATAGATTACCTAAATAAATATAAGGATAAAATGTCGACAGTAGTTGTAGCTCTAGACAAAACGTCGGTTGACTGGACCTATATAAAAAGTAGAGCACGTCACAATTAGGCAGCACCAGTCAGACAACTGTGAATCGCCAACAAGTGGTGATATTTTGGAAATTACAAAATAGAAGGTAACACAATATTTTCATGAAAAATATTAGGTCTTTCTTATCAGTACTAAGAATATTTAGGTATTGCGTTTATTATCAAAACAAAAATATTTCTCTGCGGCAGATCGCACAGTGGGCCAAAACGACTTGTTGGCTATCAAAAATTTGTAATTTTTGTTGTGTTAAACATTGGAAAATAAATTTTGTTATTATCATTCCTTAATTCGTAAAGGAAAAAAGTTCAATTGATTCACAGGGTGTCTCAAAACAAATCAACAAAATTTGAAGTAGTTAATAAATGAATTATAAATGTTATTTAAAAAGTTTTAACAACATTTTTAACTTAATCTTTAATTATTTTATTATCTCCATAACAATATTTAATGATAAAAAAAATTTACGAATATTACAAATATATATATACAATAATATAAAAGTTATATATACTCAAATACTAATCAGTTGGCTGGAACACTTTCAAAAATATTATCTATATTTTCATCTGTGACTAGTAAATAGGCCATTTCCTCTGGATGAACTTCTATGGCAGGCGATCAGAGATAACCATACCGATGAGACCTCTCTGATCGCTGGGTCGAAAAGTTCAAATAGAGTTCATATAGCATTAATCTTCTATAATGGAGGTTGGAAATAACATTCTTGTTACTCGGATTAGTCTCCGAATAAGATGAACTCTGAGCCAAGAATGTTTTTTTGCTGCGGCTCGTCGGCTTTATATAGTCGCTGTATCCAGTTATGAGCTCTCGCCTTTTGGTGTTACCCAAACAACGTTTAATGCATTTGATGGACTTCTGACTGCGGCGAAAATATCTGACTGACATAATGCCATTATATGTCATTATGAACTGTAAATACATTTGGCAAATGGCAAGTTTTGGTGCATATTTGATATAATTTATTTTATTTTATTGATGAATTTTGATTTATGTTTTAGATAACCGAGTTGTGATGAATAGTCCCAGTTGCACTTTGAAAATATAGAATGTTCGGGTGGATTTATAACTGATATTCCAACAAGCATTTCCGAATTCTGAAATGTCGGATAGAGATTTTTAGATAAGTATTCTGTGATGGTTAATCTAAAACTTGTTACTTTGTTGTTCCCTTTTGTTATATTTTTAGGAAAAGGTTGCTTCGAGGGATGAATGGTCTGGAGATGTGTCAGAGGAGTACTAACATATAGTCACCGGGGAATTATGCTGTTAAGTGGATTGAACAGTTATATTTTCGTCATTATTTCCAGAATTTTGTTCCTTGTATTCACTTTTCCCTGAAAATCCATTCCATTCCCATTTACTCACTAACACTAAAGTGGTTTGATCTAAGGCCTCGACTTCGTCCGGAGCGAAATTTTCGGTATTTGCAACATTTCAGGCAAACACTTTTTTTTTCTGTAGCCTGGTAAAGAATCCCAGCTTCTCTTTTCTTATTCAATTTGTTATAGCTTAGTAAAGCATCGTGGTTTCTCTTTTTCAATTCATTTCTCAGAAAATTGTACTTATCTTTAGAAAGTCCCAAGTCTAAAAACAAGGACAAAGCTTCTACTCGAGTGAATTTTTGTGCCTGATTTTTTGTGGTGGGGATACTATCCTTAATTCTACTCGCAAGGTATGGACTGGCTTCATCAAGAGCTTTTACAATAAAGGCTTTTTGAACTAGTTTCTCGGACGTATGTCGTTGGCAAAGTGATTGCATTATTAACTTCGTTGATAAATCTTCATTACAGTCTATGAGTTTTCTCTTTTTGGTGTTTTCCCAGCACCGATCGAGGGATTTAGCTGGTCTGCCTCTGCCGAATAATGTAAAAGGTTCCAATGTTGACGAAGAAAATTTCCATGTTTTTGTAGAAGGTAAAGATGTATTCGTCGCAAATGTAGAAGTTGATGGTTGAGATAAGACGGAAGATTTTAGATCTTTAGCACTGATTTCCATTACTGTATTCAACCACCACTCATTGTTTAGTTCAAATTTTCGTGCGTTTCTAGTACTAAGTTGCCACTTTTTCTTGAAAGTCCGAAAGAATCTTCATTAAAAGTTTAACATTATACGAATTTGAAAGAACACGCATAAACTCTTGGTATTTCATAACATTGTTATCACGGAATATTTTATAAGGTTTACAATACAAAATCTGCATATTAATTTCTTCATAGCACTTTTATACCAAATAAATGTAAGCAACAACAAGCACAAATCAAATAAGTATAGTACACTTGAATGTTCTTCTTGTTGAAAATACTCTTAATGTATTATCAAATTGGAATATGCAATTAATCAAATCAGTGTTGTGTTTCCTCTTTTCAATTAAAATAGAGAATATCTAATACGGAAATATCGGCCCTTTAAGTAGCTAAGATTTCCGTCACTTTACTTTCACCGACCTGCAACTTATGCTTTTAAAAACACAAGCAATTACAATTTTTCCTTAACTCAAGTAATAATATAAAATTAATGATCGATTTTCTCCGAAGCTCGTAGGTGATCGTAGCCAAACTGTTTTTTTTTTTAGAAGCAGGAGGGTTTCTACTTTAATTTGATGCCAATTAGAACGTGGCCAGCCATCCTTGGTAATTTTTTTTTAAGTTTAAAATAAATACAAATTTGAACAACCTCGTAGTTGGCATGTACATATATAAGTTATATATATTTGCTTTTGGTAACGAATAAGCGAACTTCTAAATTAAATTTTAAGACAAATTTCGGAGAAACTTTGTTGTTTTTACGATTCAAATCAAGTTATTAAATACAACAGAAAAAACAATCGACTAGTCCGGTTTTTGATGCCGGGACCTGTGGCTTTCCGGGCGACTTCTCTTACCTATAAGCTAATGAGGCAGATGTAACATTTGCTTCTATCTGGCATTAACCAGTAATGATCGAAGTGAACAAATATATATATTTTTTTAATCGTAAAAATAATTTTTTTTTTCTAAAATCGTTCTATTTCATCTGACCGCTTCTGAAAATCCAGTCTTATCCAATTTTATGTTCATTTAGTCCGCCGCCTAAATGACGAACGAGCCCTTGGTAATATCGATTTCGAGTGTTATGCTTGCCCATGGCAAATTACTTTCGAATTATTTTCGATTCAGTTTGATTGCTGGGAACCCTAAATAACGAAATTACTCCTACATGCATATCACATCAACAAACCAAATTGAATTAATTTGATTCTACAGACAATTTTTGGAAGGGTGTCTACAGTAGCATTCTGTACTATTAAGAGGAATTTTAATTAGATACATAGCCTCTCGTTATAAGGGGAACTCAATCGGCTATAATCCATCCCTTCAATAAGAAAAAAAAAAATATCTAATTTCGGTGGATCTTGGGTACCAGGTCATACCTATCCATCATTAGACAGATTCATCCCAAATGTAGGCTCTGGTAAAATAATTTTATTAAAGCAAATGAACTTCTTTTCCAATTGCACAGGAAATTTTTTTTTTGTAAAGTAAAGTAAATAAATGGCGTGTATTATGCGCATTTAATATGTATAATGTGTTAGAAAGTAAATACAGTGCTTAAATTAAATTGCCGGCAGCTACAGGCTTTACTGAACGTTTCTCTCCAGCCACAGAGTTCATCAGCAGTTTTCCTATCAGATGTCTATGGTGTTTGGTTAAACACGAGTTTTAAGAAGTGAGTCTATAAAAGTTAAGATATTGTAATTTGGTAAGTATGGTTCTATTGATATTTCAACATTAATTTGATGATTTTATAAGGTGCGGTGTTTGGAAATGACACGTGAAGTCTATGTGTCTATTAATGCTTTGGAATTTCTTAGAGATATCTCTTCCTCATTCACTATTCTCCTCGATTTTCGACATACCTTTTATATTTCAGTGATAAAATAATAACTAGATACAGGTGTGTTTATATACCCGAGTTGTTCCTTGTGCGTGGAATTAGTTGAGCTATCATATTTGCTCGATATGACTGCGACTTGGTGAGCGATACGCGCACTACTTTCCGACATTGCCTTTTTTAGTTTAGCCACCAGGAAGATCAAAGAGGTACTAAGCCATATACGGTTGAGGTGAAATGGGAAGAAGTACTGCGTGGATAAAGAAACGTATCCTAAAAATCAATGTAATCGTCTCCAAAATATTACGTCATGATCTCCTGCTTTGGCTGACGTTGCCGCACGAAGATTTGAATGGGGAATAAATAATCTTAGCGGTTTTAGCGGTTAGTTGTGTGTACATGGGGAGCGGTTTAATTAGTTTACTGTAGCGTCTCGACTCTACTCGAAATGCATCCCCTATACTACCATTATGGTTCGTACTTGGTTTTATTTTTCTTATATTGCCTTGGTAACATGGGGTGCTATCGGTGTCCTGTCAAACATATTTTATTTGGAATGAGTAAATGTAATAGGTTGAAGACGCTTTTGATTGTTAGATTAACATCTGGCTACTTCCCGTAAATGTAACGGATGTAATGGAGTGAAGCTTGGATGAACGGGTCCAGTCCTATGCTCGTCTATAGACTTTAGCTTAATGCCGTATCTGCTAGCCATGTAGGCTGACCTAGCTGGCTATTCCGAAATAGTTTCCGCTCTCGCCACAGAGCTCATCAGTGGTTTGCTATTATTGAGTGGAAATTCTCCCTGGAAGGAATTCCAAGCATTATTGATTTACAGTCTTCACATGTTATTTGCAAACACCAAACTTGTGGAATCATTAACTTTAATAAGATATAAGAATATAATAATACTTACCAATCACAGTCTGTTAACTTTTATTGATAATAATACTAATAGCGAAATTTATTTTGATTGTTGCATATCCGTCTGTAGATCCGTCTGTCCGTCCATCCGTCTGTGACTTAGAAGGCTGAAATTTTACCCACGGCCTTTTTAAAAATAAGTAAATTTGAGTTCGGGCAACTCCTTCGTACGCCTGCCATACAAAAATTTTCGTTTTTCACTATATGAATATATAGCACAGCCTCAGAACGCTTCAACGTAATGAGCTTAAATTTGGTACGTGGTGTTTTCATAGCAATAGTAAATAAAATTTTAAAAATGGCCCAAATCGGGAACCCCCTTTGGTGTTGCCATATAAAAAATTAAAATTTTTACTTATACTGTGAAAACGATCATTCCTAGACGGTTTTAATATACTGAAAAGTTCTTCAGAATATGAAATCCTATTAAATTGGTTATAACTCTTTTACTGTCCGTCGAACCTTTTAGAAATATATGCGAAAAACCGCTTCAAAAATCATAATTTCATAGAGTGGTGACCATAGAAAAATATATACGGGCATTCATCTAGAGGATCATTAGATGTGGTTTTAGACCAACTTGACTTGTGTTTTTTGTTTTTGTAATTTTTAATCAGTTATTTGTGGAATCAATATATTAGTCTTAATCGGACACTGCAGACCAAACATTGGACCGGGTAGGGATATCACCCACTGACGTATGTATATTAGGTTATGTCTCGAACAGGATGAAACATCGGACCACGTCTTATGCGAATTCGGGGCCATTGCACGATGTAGATTCCAAGCTTTTGGTTCATACTTTTTAAAGCCTACCAATTTTGCAGAAATTTTATCCAAAAGATACTACTCTTCTTAACAAGAGAGGGATGACTACATGAATTATAAAATAAAATGGTACACAATAAGTCAGTAAATGACGGAAGTGCAAAGGCTATGCGCCCCCATATTAACTTAAATCTAAATCTAAAAATAGTTTGTTTCCTGAATTTTATAATATATTGGGACCCGCAGGTACAGTGCAAAGATCCTCAATTTCGGGAGTTGGTGGCAAGTGAGATTAAAGATTAATAATGAACCCCGAAGTTTAGAAAAATAAGAAATATAATCACCATGAAATTTCTTTTGCTGAAGCCTCATCTATACCATAGCGTGGTTAGATGCACCGTAGTACCATATTCAAGGTTGACTTGCAGCTTTGAGCTAACTTCATTTGAATCCTATAGTGTATAGGATGTCTCAGATGGAGAAGCTAATCTTTAACTGTGTAATAGTCGGAATTGAAACAAGCAAAACTTCTAAGATGGTAAGGGGGTTGGGTTGACGAAAGTTAAAGTTATTTAGCGCTTTTCATTGTCGAAGTTAGAGTCGCCTCTGACTAACCTACAATTTAAAGCAAATTAAGTTGTATTGGAGTAAACGTCAATTTAGCTAGAGTCGGCTCTAACTATGACTTTAAAAAGCATCTATTTCCTTAGGTTTTTACCAATCGCCCTTGCATTTCCGAACGTTACAACAAATGACGTTGGTTTCAAATATACAAAGGAAATAGGCGCTTTTAAAAGTCATTGTCAGAGACGACTCAAGCTAAATTGACATTTATCATATTATCTATATTTACAAAACTATAGAGCGATCTTTCTAAAGGTCGAACAAAGTGGCTTCAAGAGCTCATTCTCATGTGCAAATTGCCTAACTTTGGGAAATTCATAAAAATTTTCGTCGAATTTTGACGAAGAATATATTCCAAAAAGATTGGCAAGGATTTAAACTTTTTAAATTTTAAATTCAAGCTGAAATTTATGATGTAAATAGTTGCTAAATGAATACAGCTTAGTTTTGTTTCCAATCGTTGACTTCGTTGAATCATAGCCATAGTTAATGGAGGGGATGAGAAGACGAAGGTGTGATCATTGGAATACATAATTGTAATGTATTTAATATTCACATTATAATGTTACATAAAAATGCCAGTATTAAATATATAAAATATACCACCCTCTTTAAGCTATCCTAGACCTAGAATATGTCTATAAGAAAATTTCTTATTTCCACTTTGCCCATGTGGCCATATACGGTAAAAAACTATTTAAAATTTCATTTCCTCTGTACACCAACCTCCGCGTTTGGACTACTTTCGCCAGTGCAAGTTTCTCTTACAATAATTTTAAATTACGATCAAAGGTTGTATATAGTTCAGGAGTTGTAGGGTGATTTATAAGATGTGGAACAAAAATGTGTAACCCTACATATCACCAGGAAAACGAGTTTTAACCCTCATCCCTCTCATACGTCCTTCTCCATACAAGTAGTGGTACCTTTTATCGCCTCCTACATTAGCGCAAATCAACCTTCAGAGGGTGTCTCACGCATGCGCTGATAAACTTTGCAAGGTGGTTGAGAGAAGTAGAAGATTTTATTAACATATTTACATGTGAAATACCTCGTTTCATTGGAAAGGGATCGGTTGAAGATATTTCCTTCGTATTTTATGAGCTACTATTATTTATGAACAATATATCATATTATGGTGATTTCTAGTATGTTATATAGATAATCATTGGAGCCTTTCAAATATCCTCAGTTTTCCTCCTCCTTTTTCCTCCTCGTCAAGTTATAACTCAAAAAATTTAAAATTTCCTGATTTTGTTTCGATTTGTTCACTAGTTTTTTCAAGAGAATTTCATCGTCAAAATCAGTGTTTAATACCAGATTTCAGAAGCCCTAAAGTTTTTCTGAAATAATAAAGAAAATAAAAACTTTTGCATTAATGTAGTCCTGGGATTTTTTTAGAAGAAAACCAATTAGTTTTTCCTATTGGAAAACGTAAATTATTGGAGTTTTAATCTGAAATTAGTTCGAGTAGTATTATCTGTTCCCGCAAAAGCCAATTGAAAGATTATACAAATATCCTGAAATTACTTTTATAATAATTGAAAGCGGTTATTGGATAAATGTCACCAATTACAAATAGCTTCCTACAAGAGAAAATTTATTCATTCCGAATGTTGCATTTTGCTATGAAAATTGTGCCTTACCTCAGTGTCGTTAAATCTAAGATTTATCCAACCAAATTAAAACCGCAAGCATTATGATATTTACGAAATGAAGTCTTCCAACCACAAAAATGAGCTATTCTCAAGTACGAACATCTGTCAGGACTTTAAACACGATTAAATCCACAAAATTCCGGTTACGGCTTCGAAGGATTGTTAAGATTTATTATGGACACACAAGGAATGCCACAAGGTTTTAGCATTTCCACTTAATGTACACAGTTGTATACATAGCAGTATAAAATCGTATCATCAACAAATTCTCATAAGCAATTGTAAGTTGAATACAATAAGCAGAGTAACTACAACTGCAATGGGATTTTAGAAGATTAAGCAATTCCTTTTCTCCGATGTTGCAACTGTATAGTAGTCTTAAAGGAATTAAGTGTAAGCCGAGAATTTAATGCTGAATGAGTTAAGCGAACGCACCAGTTGGATAGAATGGATTTTCGGTACTTTTTTAAACAAAATTGTGTTCAATTCTTGACAGATCCTGGAACTATTAAATAAGTAATGCTATGTATTTGGTTTATACAGACCTTCTTTTTGTTGTTTTATTTATTTCTAATTGCCAAAAAATTAGAAGAAAAGGAAAACGGCAGCACATTTACAATTGGTTTGAGAATGATAATACCATTTCCTCGGTGAAACCAAAAATGGAGTAAAGAAAAAAGCCAATGTTTTGTATGGCAACAACTCGAGTTATCGTACGTAAGGACAGGCGGACGGCCAGACAGATGGACAGGCGGATATGAAAAAATAAAAATAACTTTGAATATTATGCGTGGGTGTCCAACCAATTTTGATCTACCGGCATTACTTCTATGCGTTATAAACTGAATGACAAACTTATTATATCCCAAGATAATATAGCAAAAAGGATAGTATAGCTTTGTGAAATTCGTATACGCGTGATAAGAGTTTTTATTTTTGTAGACACGGAGGAAACGATAAGAGGGCTTATCCTTCTTTTGCGAAAGGTCGACATTTCTGCTTCCTATCTGTCATTTCTCATGTTACGGAAATAATTCTGGTGTTATTTTAGTAATTGTTTATGGAAAAAGGTGATTGAAATGAGCAAAGCTATTGTGATATTTTGTTTTGTGGAATAGATTTTATATAATCGAGACTCCGCAGTCTCAGGCGCGGATCTAGCGTTAAAAGTAGGGGGCGGGTCATGATGGTCATCTTACAGCAAAATAAAAATACAATTGTAAGGTGTTTAATTTACCTAAAACTAGTATGTATTTCAACATTTATATAACAGACAGTATTTATATAACATTTAAATAATATAGTTACGTGCCATAGTGCAATAGAAATAAAGACATCTATTGGAAATGGATACTTTAATTAAAAGCCTAATTAAGAACGGACATAAACAACTTTCGGAAAAAGAAAGGCAACATTATGGTGAAAAATTTTGGCTTTCATCTGAACGAACATTTCCAAAATTTTGCGAAATGCTCATGGGTCAAACAATACACTTCACTTCTAGGGAAGAAAGGAATTTGCTGGCCTCGCGCAGAGACGTGCTATATATAAACGCACAATAGTTTTGCTACAATATATTCCTTATATGATTACCAGGTTAACTGTATAAGCGTTCAAACAAGTAACAATTTTTGATATAAATAATAAGTGTATCACAAATTCACAGCACATAATGAGAATTTTATTATATTATCACCTCAAATCGGGGCCAACACGCGAGTGATTATAGGCAGTTTTTACGGGTGAGAAATGCTAAATTTCGATCGGGAGGACGGGCAGTATACCAATAATACTACTGAAAAGGAAATTGATTCGGTCATTTTAAAATTGCGAAATTTCTAATCAATCGGTTGTATAGTTGTTTACCTGCGATTTGAGGTGATAACATAATAATTAAATTATCATAACGTGCTATGAATTTCTGATACAGTTATTTTTTATCTCAAAAACTCTATATATTTGATGGAATCTTTCGTGACCGATTTGTGAAACATTATTAAAAGAAATTAAAGAGTATTCTACTTGTTTTTACATTTATTTCACAAAAAAAATTTCTTCTTGTTATAAATTTACACCCAGCTGTTTCGATGTCTATCGGATCATCCTCAGAGGAGTAGCACTTGTTTACTCCTCTGAGGATAATCCGATAGGGATCGAAACAGCACATGTTTACTCCTCTGAGGATGATCCAATAGGCATCGAAACAGCTGTCAGTAAATTTATAACGAGAAGAAAAAATGTTTGTGAAATAAATGTAAAAACAAGTAGAATACTCTTTAATTTCTTTCAAAAACTCTAACTTAATTGAACACGCACACAATTAATTTTGGCAATCATATATGAAACTACGCGTAACAAAATTATTGTGCTGGTGTGTCTAAGCACAAGGGTAGGAAAATCCTTCCTTTCCTAAAAACGTCCCCCATTGACCGTAAAATAATAAGATTAAGATTACACTAATATCGACAGATAAGAAATACAAATAACCTGATATCGACGGCTGCACTACTATAGGTCTGTTCGCATATTTTTTTCAAATAAAAACGTGAAAAACGTCAAATTATATGATAGGGAGAGCAACTGCGAGTGACACCCGCAAAGTACGCGATAGGCTCATTTCGACGAACCTAAAAAAGAAAAACAACAATGTACCTTGATTCAAATGAAAGTAATGTATACATCTAACCTGCACCTGGAGTGTGCCACAGGTGCGACAGTCCCTCGATGACATGAAACAAAAAAGAATGGAATTAGAAGCTTTCAAATGAATTTTAATAAATTAGATTAATATATTGAATTAAAAAAAAAAGGGGAACTAATAGGATAATAAAAATCATCAGAAATGTACATGCAAGTCTTTCATTACATGTAAACAAAACAAATGTAACATTCAAAGAAGCAGGAAATTAAGAATAATTTTCTGCCATTACATGCACATAACATAAAATAAACACACGAAGGGCAATTAATCATTCAAATAAAGGTACATGTAGAAGATTGGTGGACGCTTCAGGTAAGAAAACACCCAAAACAAAGCTCACCTGCACAGGTGTACACCAATCTCAAAAACATAAAAACTCACAATAAACCCAATAAATTGTGATATTTACCTGTACTACATGATATCCAGCGATGATAATACCAGGAAAACACTACACAAAATAACAAAAACACTAAAAAATTAATAAAAACAAATCGCGCGCGTTTGACTGTTCGGATTAAAATTTTCACGGTGAACTTCATACTCCCATGACATGCGATACGTCAAATTAGGGTAAAATCGCCGCACGATTTTAATGGTGCCGTTCGTTTCGCGGTATTTTTCGCAGGATTCGCGTAACTCGCGATTTTTAGAATTCTAATACACACTAACGAGTGCGAAAGAGAAACACTGTGCGAGCAAGACAAAACAGTGAAAATCGAGAGAGGAATTATATGGAATGAACTAAAAAGGGCGCGTCGATAATGTAGATCAAAAATTCGTAAAAATCAATTAAAATCAAGAAATTTAATATTAAATCCTTGTAGTAAATAGGCCAAAAAATGTAAAATACATTTTGGCATACATATACCAATAATAATTAAAGTTCTTAATTTATTCATAAAAGGCCAATATTTGATAATTTCACTTTATGGATAGTGAAATTGAAACAAATCTGTCTATAAAAGGCGTGTCATTCCTTCATTCGATCTCTTTTTCATTCGAGTTGTCATAAAGTCTACACATGCCAGTGGTCATAGTATACTTTTCATGCAAGTTCATTTTAAGTTATTTTCGGTTTTGGACATAGAATTTTACTCCATCGAAATTGTTCATCGGCCTCACTTGGGAATTTTTTGGAGTACAAACCTAGTACCAAAATTTGTGGCCATTATTTAGAATTGTACAAATTCACATCAAGGTTTCAACAAGTAAAAGTTTATAAAGAACTTACTAGTCAGTATTTATTAAAAATGGTAATTATTTTTTGCAATTTTTTTAAAACAGTTTGAGGTTACTAAGGGACAAACGTGATTGCATGCCACAAAGGTATAATTACTAGTCACAAATTAACGTAAACAAATTGTTCACTAACCATTAATAAAAATTATTCCCTTTCAGAAATTTTTGTTTAATTAAAAAAATGAATTTGTAAAATTTTTATTGTGTTTTGACATTTTGTGAAAAACATGCCTATATGGCATATTTTACAAACCACGCTAAACCAACACAAATTTAACGTAGAATAAGTGCATTTGAATATTTACGTGTCTATTAATTAAGAAATTTGAAGTATATAGTTTTTAAACAAATAAGGGTACCTTAAGAATCGTAACGTAGAAACAGAATTAACGTAGAAATAGAATGAAGTAAAAAACGCGTAGGACTTTATCTAGTTCATGAAATTTCGTGTGATATTTGAGCAAATTGATAAATTAGAATATCTGTTGAGATTTATATATAATTAATTGTGTTAAATAGATTTAAAAATTATAGAAACTACTTTCAATTGTTAGAGTCTTGAATTTGAGGAATTAAAGAAAATGAATGAATAACCAAATGATATCTTTAAATCGCTACACTACCTTCCACCATTTTGTTTCAGTACCCAGCAAGTTGTCATTTGCAAACGCAGCTTAGGGTATGTCAATTATAGGAACTGACATAGGATTATTGAGACACAATTTACGAACGCAGTGCATCACATGTCAATTATGGGAATTGACATATTATTCACTTATAATAAAAGTTTTTGTTTGCAGTGAGTTACACTTGTATCACGTCAAATAATTAAAGTGGATTACCTGATTTATTATTTAAATTATTGAGTTATTGTGCTCCTATTTGAAATAAATATGCATGCCGGAGAATTACTTTCTATAGTACAATTACAATAAACAAATTTAATTTACTACTTTGAATACGTAAAATGTTTTTGTAGAACATTCTACTTCCATTGGAGGAGGATTAACAATTTTATTAATTTCTTTTAAAGTAAACTAAAAACTTGAAAAATAACTAAAAAGTCAAATAAATAAAAACTAGTGGGAGCTGTCAAATGTGACACTTTTGAAGTTTTTACTTGACGATTTTTCTCTAGTCAATGCAAGTAATAAATTGAACGGAGGGGAAAAGTGATGTCAACAATTTCTCTCTCAGTTTCGAGTATGCGAACGCCTTCGAGTAAGAGCTTACAAAACGATTTGAAGGTACTACGCGAACAGACCTAAAGTTTATGAGTATACTGCACGCGCTACACTTTTCTGCCTAGACGTGTCAAAGTAATCAATAGAAAGGAAATAGTTCCGGAAATTTTGAAATTGTGAAATTTCTGATCGGACGGCTTATTTAGGGCCAACCCCCACGAGAAGTTTTTAGGGAAGAAAGAATTTTCCTCCTCTTGTGCTGAGACGTACCAGCACAATAATTTTTCTACGCGGAGCTCCGTATATGATTACCGAAATTAATTCAGTGCGCGTTCAATTAATTTACAGTTTTTGATATAAACCTAAAGAGAACGCCATATAGAAGTAAATTTAATTTCTGCAGTGTCTTTCTATGGACATTAGTCATTATACATGTCAGTAGTTTTATAAAAGAACGCTGGAAATATTTTAGAATGTTAGGAGTTAGGACTACGTTAGGGCTCTGATGTGGTAGGGAGGGAGTCTGTTTTGTGGCTCTCGAGGGATCACACAAAGTTGGGATTCCAAACTGAAATTCTGAGAAGAACTTATACACATGCATACATACATCATATGCACACAATAATATTCATTTAAATAAATTTTATTTTTTTTAAGTTTTGGAATAAAATTGTTTTTGAAGTTGAAACATATAAATAAAAAAATACAAAATAATAAATATATTTTTTCAAATAACTTAATTAATTAAATATTTTGTTCTTCAAATTTTAGGGAGGTCATGACCCCCACGACCCCCTCCCTGGATCCGCCACTGCGCAGTCTTTAATTTTAGCGAAGAAGTGCGATATTCAGTATTGTATCACCGGCATTGTCCTTGCGGGAAATTATTTTTCAGGCAAGTTTAATTGTTTCCATAATAAAGTTTTAAGTAAAATAAGAGTGGAATAGTTATAAAAATAAACAGCTGTAGAAAAAAAATAACATTTTCCAATGCCGATTTATTAGTTTACAAATTGAATTGCCCTTGTACAATTGAATTGTCAATTAAGCCTGATATTCTGTCCAGCGAAACGAAGGCAACGCCAAGAAATATCATCAGAAAATAAATGGGGCACAGAAAAAATTCTTAAAAATTTAGTGTGTTATAAAAAAGTTATAAATTTAAAAATTATTTTAAAAATATTGCGATATAATGGGATCTCTTCTATTAAATTTCTTTAAAATTTAACAAAGTTTCAATCACTATATGATGACTTTGCTACGTCCTCTACGTGACGTAGAGCTGGCTCAGGAGATGGGGTGGTTCGAGTAGGTAAATGTTGAGCGCCACGTGATTTTCGTTTCAGCCGGTTAAATCACGAAACCGGATTTCGTTCAGCACCTGTAAACTACACCTATAGTTTTACAGTTTTCCTACACCAAATTAAAAAAAGGAGAGGTATAAAAGAACGACGAGTAGTATTTGGACCCATATAAAATATATTAAATAAAAAGTAACATTACACAATCTTCGAGAGATGCCAATACCGCTTTATAGAGCTGTACTATGCAAAAAAAAAAAAAGAATATTATGGCACATAAATGCATCACTAAAGAACATCACTGTGATACACCGAATATCAAACGAACTATTTCATTGCTACGTTATCCTTTAAAAAAAACTATTTCGTTGTTACGTTATTCTTTTAAAGAACTATTTCATTGTTACGTTATCACGCCATACAAACTATATAAAAAAAAAACTAGTATTCTGATATCATTATGCCCAACAGAACATATTGCAAGATAATATCGTTGCTATACTACTACGCCACGCCAAATATATGAAAGAAAATGTGGCTACTAGATTACTATCCCATATAACAAAAATTCATAAAAAAATATTATTAATATATGTCTATGCCATATCAAACATAGCAAAAGAAAAGAATATGGTTATGTACTATATTACTATGTTATATATATATTACAGTGCCGGTCAGCCACACCGAGAATCAAACATCGATACATCCAAAAAGGATTTCAAAAAAAAAATTAATTGCTCATTGAATTAAATACTCATCTTCGATTTTACAACTGCTCGCTGCTGCTTTTCCTGCATACTTAACGGATCCTTTTGTCCGTCGCCAAATAAAAAACCCGTTCGTCCAAAATTCCTTAAACTTCCCGTTTCTTCCGTCCCCCTTTTGGTGTGAGGTTAGACTTTTATATCGTTATTCCTCTTTTCCACCGATTTAAGTTGTTCTACACTTTACAACTATTGAGTACTAGTTAACCGCTGAACTGAGACTTGTAACAACTGCTTAATTTTTATGCTTATTACTTGAACTTCACCAACTGGATTAAAAACTGGGCAGCTAAACTGCTGATCGACGTCCGTACACTTAGAATGTTCGAGGAAAAAGCCCCTGTGCCGCCTTCGTGTCTCTTTTCCACCTCCTCTCAAAAGTTACTTTTGGTAATGTCACCCGCTGTCATCTAGTAGGTGCATTCGTACACTGTGGTTGCTCATAAACCTACAAATGTATTTTCTGGATTGAATTTACACGATGCTGCCTGTAGTATTCGTCTTATGTTTAGATCTTGTAAACATTTGTTAATGTGTTTTAAATTATGATGGCTGATTGCGTACGTCTTAATCACGACTAGTTTGTCTTTTAGTTTTTTATTTATTTATTTTTCTTTTCATAGGTCTAGTGTCTTGTTATATTTGTAATTTATTTAATTTATTTATTTGTATTAGACTTTGATTCACTGTTGTATGTTGTTAACTGTTCGTAATTCCCATATTATTACACTTTTGGTTTTATCGTTTTTATGGTCATTGTTTAATGTATTTTTCTTGACACTGGACTTCGGTTTTTTTTTTTTTTTTATGTATATTATTAATTCTTTTGTTATTATCTTTTCTTTTCTTTTAAGCAATCCTGGACTGCACTTTCATTTAGAAATTTTAATCTCTTAGACTGACTATAGGTGCGTTTACTACAATTAAGGCCAAGATAAAGCGCAGCGGGCAAAGCAGTAGTGAGTAAATTAATAGGATTAATAATTTTGACGCGTGTGACTGAATGACGTTGTAAAGATTTGGCCCCGTGTAATGTAAATTTTTAAGATTAGTCACAAACATTTCAAAGCTTACATCAAGGGCATGGAACAATAAAATTTAAGCTATGGAATTTAGTACCTAGTGGTCGGTGTTTAAGCATCTCTATCCTAATTTATACAATTCAAAAGCTAAATATAATTACATGAACCCTTAACTAATTTTATAGTGTTCGCTTCAAACCAACGAACTAATAAATGCACTTCAGTTTTAGTTTCTGGATACGAATAAAATTCCGATCTTTCTTCTATCTTCAGGATACCAACAAAGTTCCGGCATTTCCTCTTGTTTCAGAATACAAATAATGTCCTGATCGTTCCTCTTGCTTTGTTTCGAGATGCTGATAACTTTCAATGAGCGTAGGCTTGGCGCACTTCCTTACTGTGCGTGCACCCTTGCGCAAGTAATGCCATATGTACGTCGCCCCTTTTGGTAACTGGAGTGATAATGCCCATGGAATAAGAGGGGTGCCAACCCAAGGTAGTCGGAAGTCAGTGCCTAAAAAGAAAGGGTATCTGCAGTATTATGAACTCAAAGCAAAAGAAAAATTACATTTTTGTGGATGAGACAAGCACGAACACGTTACACAATAAGGTCGATCTTCCCCAGAGACCGTAACACACCTCCTCTTCCTCCGGGAGGTTTCCTAGAAATCTCCTACAAAACCGGAATTACCCGCCTATGTATGTTACTTTACTTAAGATGGTAAGAGGCAAGTTACTTAATTTTTGCAATTAGAGATAAATAGCTTCCCATAAAGCACGTGAGAAATCGCATCGAATGCATGACAGAGGTCCCGCTATGCCTATGGGAGCGGAGTAGTGAATGTGGTCTAACCGTCTTCTTCTTGATTCAAGGCTGGAATCGACATAGGTTCGTTTCAACATTACTTTTTATTGTATACGGAGTCACTAAATCCATCCTAAGTAATCGTAATTTTAGATAATAAAAGCTGGAAATTTCGGTCTGAAATCTACATATAAAGTTATACAAATGGACG
This sequence comes from Dioctria rufipes, assembly GCA_963924295.1. NCBI lineage: Eukaryota > Metazoa > Arthropoda > Insecta > Diptera > Asilidae > Dioctria > Dioctria rufipes. Next base: position 79,105,513 of record OZ002740.1, on the reverse strand, counting down.
GATATCGTTTAACAGATTCCAAATGATGGTACTGGATAAACGTCCACACCTTACCAAGTATAAAAAAAAAAATTGTTTCCCAACAGGACTTATAACCTAAAACAGCCTCTTCTGCTCTATCGTTTCTTTTGATAACAACTTCTAGTTGAATCCTTTTAAATTTCATTTCTTTTCTTTTGTTGCTCAAGAATGAACGATCTTTTACCTACAAACTATGGTGTAACCTCAGACGAATTCATACATTTTAGTCCCAATTTCCAGATAAAATAAAAGAAAGCATTTCCGATTAATATTAGTTCTCACCAATTAAAACCTAATTCAATACTACCCGGCCTAGAACGAACATAACTTCACTCGTAGGCAGAAATTAAAACGTCCTACCATCCAACCTCTATCCCATCTAAAAAGAGCTTCATTTACATCGATTTAAACAAAAATTTAAACCCGGAGATTTGGAGAAGTATCTCTCTGGAATCATGTGAGAATAAGCGATTTCCTCCACAAGTTCCTCATAAGTTCTATAACACTGACACAGACGTCACTGGGATAACCTCGCTCCCAAAACAAACTTGTGTCTTTCTTTACATTTGGCTACGGCTACCCTGTATCGGGCTGGGCTCACTGGACTTCGCACTACGTGCAATCCCAACACCATGAACCATATACCGCGGATGACAATCTGCGTTTGAGGGACTCCTTCTAACTAAACAAATTAACAAATTGGAATAGCCGGTAAGCTGAGGCCTACCTGACGACACCATGTGAAGTAAAATGGTGCAATAGTCAAACAAAAGAGTATCAACCACAACGGACTTAAGCGGCTAATTAATACTCTATAGTTGCCCAGTGAAGCTGGGTGGATGCCTTTTTGGGGCGACCAAGAAAAGGAAATGTACTCTCTAATTGTCTTCTTGATTCCCGTGGAAACGTTTAAGGTCTTTCGCGTGCCAAACTCCTCGGTCCTTGCCTTTCTCATCTTGAAGTGAGAATGTCCAAGGGGATAGTACTTTAACGATCTTAAAAGGACCGATGAATTTAGGTGCTAGCTTTGCATTGAAGTATTTTGAAGCTTCTGATAACACGTAATTCTTTCGCCATACTAGGTCATTAACGTAATACTTTTCATCCCTGCGCCGTAGATCATAACTTCGCTTTCCATGTTCCGCCACCTTTTCTAATCTTTTCCTAACATCCCTAATGACTTCTTCCAGAGCTTCCGAACGAGCCACTGGATCGTGTATCTCCCCTTCTTTCAAATTCTTATGAGCCTTCCCATGGGTAATCATTTCACGCCCAAAGTTAACAAAGAACGGTGTCAACCTGCAATTCTCCTGCGTGGACGTGCGGATAGCGCAAGCAATCTTTGCTAGATGTAAATCCCACTTTCTGTGGTTCTCCGACACGTACGCACGGAGCATGCTCTTGATTATCTGATTAGTTCGTTCGGACGGATTCGCCTGAGGATGATAGAAAGCTGTGTACCTGATTTCCACACCATAAGATTCGCAGAGCTTTTTGAATTCTTGACCTTTGAATTGGGGTCCATTGTCACATATCAACGATCTGGGAACACCTAACAACAGGAAAACATTCTCTTCCAGAATAGTGGAGACTGAATGAGCTGAAGCTGCACGTAATGGAAACAACATCGGAAATTTACTAAACTGATCCACTATGGTTAAAATATACAAATATCCACGACTTGAACGAGGTAAGGGGCCTATAAGGTCCATACTAATGGTCTCCCAAGGTCTATCTGTAATTCTACGACTAGCCATGAGTCCCGCCGGTTTCCTTAAAACTGGTTTTATAGATTGACATATTAAACACTTCTTTACGTACGCTGCGACATCAGATTTCATTTTCGGCCAGTAAAACTGTTGAGCAAGTCTGTCATACGTTTTCTGAATACCACTATGCCCAGCAATAGGTATATCGTGTGCGTTATGTATAATACTCTTTCGTTCGTCCTTGGGGACTACTTGTTTCCAAGATTCTGATTCAAAGGCCAGCGCAGGATATCTAGGACGAACATGTTTTCGCAAGCGGTCTTTCTCAACACGCCAATCCGGGTATTTAGAAGGATTGGCTGCAATTTGAGTCTTCATGTTGAGGTACCACTTGTCGCTTATTCCGTGCTCCTCACTGATACAATTGACTATGGGTACTGATCTCGAAAGCCAATCGGGGAGCAGGTGCTCTTTGCCTTTCTTATGGATCACCTCGAAATCATACTGTTGTAACCTCATCGACCAACGAGCCAATCTTCCAGTCGGATCTCTCAAGTTATGTAACCATACGAGTGAAGCGTGATCCGTAATTACAGAAAATCGCATACCTTCGAGGTAGGGTCTTAACTTCTCGATAGCCCACAGAACTGCTAGACATTCCCTCTCCGTCGTAGAATAGTTTCTTTCGCACCTATTTAAGGACCGACTTAGATAGGCTATTATCTTGTCCTCACCATTAACATTTTGCATCAACACTGCCCCCAGCCCATATCCTGAGGCATCGGTATGAACAAGGAAAGGTTGACTAAAATCGGGGCAAGTTAATATTGGTGCCGAGACTAATGTATTTTTAACTGTTAGGAATGCAGTCTCGCATTCAGGTGTCCACACAAACTTTTTACTTTTCTTCAGGAGCTCTGTGATAGGTGCAAGCAATGAGGAGAAATTTGGGATGAATCTTCTATACCAGGCAACGGTTCCAATAAACTTACGTACCTCGGTGACAGACTTAGGGCTGGTTATATCCAAAATGCTCTTGACCTTCTCTGGGTCGACTTGAAGTCCATGCTCACCAACTATATAGCCTAGATAACGGAGCTCGGGCCTACAAAACTCACACTTATCATAATTTATTACCAGTCCAGCCTGATGCAAACGATCTAAAACTTCTTCAAGTACCCGTAAATGTTCTTCAAAGCTTGGCGTAACTATTATAACGTCATCTAAATATACAAAGACGTGTTCCTCTAAATACCCTGAGAGAACCCTATCGACTAAACGCTGCCATGTAGCTGGAGAGTTCGTCAAGCCAAACGGCATACGACGGAATTGGAATAGTCCCCTCCCTGGGACTGTGAAGGCAGTATATTGTTTAGAGTCTCTCGCCATGGGAACCTGCCAAAAAGCTGACTTAATGTCTAATGACGACATGTATCTGGCATCTCTTAATTTATCTAGTGTAGCGGAAATGTGCGGTAAGGGGTATGCGTCCTTCTTAGTCACTTTATTTAACTTCCTATAGTCGACGCAGAAGCGGTAGGCTCCATCTTTCTTCCTCACCATAACAATTGGTGATGCCCAAGGACTATTGGATGGCTCGACCACACCTTCTCTCAACATTTTATCAAGCTCGTCGTTTATTACTTTTTGTATTGCCGGCGAGACCGGATAATACCGCTGCTTGATAGGGGAGGAGTCAGTCTGTATTACGTGTTCGACCTGAGTCGCGCAGCCCAAACCTTTACCCATCTTTTCTTCTGCGCTTTTGATTAAATGTTCCAGATCTTTTCTTTGCGGTATAGATAATTTTGATCTACTTTCTAATGAATTTACATGGCACTCTCTAATATCATCTGTAAATTCCCATGTATCCTTTGCTAAGTTCACAGAGATACCCATTAGCCTCCAGAAATCTGTTCCAAATATCATGCTGTGAGGGAGCTCTGGGATGACTAGCACGTCTAGAATTTTCAGCTGACTACGTAATTTTATAGGTAAGCAAATTTCACCTAAAACTTTTATACGTTCGCCGTTGGCGAGTGTTACGAACTCCGACACAGTTTTCCCAAAAGTTAACTTTAAATTTTTCAATAAATGCCACGCAGGCCCTCCGATAATTGTACGTGATGCACCCGAGTCGAGTAATCCAATAATATCTGTATCGAAAATTGATACTGTTAAGAAAGGACGCACATCGTCTTTTACATGTGTAAAAACATAATCCACCAGCGTGTGTAACGTGTGAACCTTCTCACTACCTGGGCTTTCTCTGATTACTGCGGCTCCTAGTGGTCTATTTGAGCTCGAAACGCCGCTTATACTCGAGCTCGATTCCCGTTTCCCTGACTTTGAACATTCTGGTTTCTAGAATTATGGGCGTTAGTACGATCTGCTCCCTGTACTCGAACACTTCTACAATTTCTGCACCTGGGTCTAATAGTACCTGGTGTACCACAGCCATAGCACTTCAAATTACGCTCACAGAAACGAGCTATGTGACCTGCGACACCACACTTGTAACATTTTATTAATTTCGGTTTGAGACTGTTCTCATTATTCGACAATGCAGAAACTGTAGGGTTCCCTGGGACCACATACGCCAAATCTGGTTCTAATAAACTGGTGTTGCGCTTTGAAGGAGGAGGGTTAAATGTTTCCACTGATAGGCGTACTGCCTCTAAGCGCCTACCCAAGTCGACAAGTTCTTGTGTTGTATCAAATTCCGTGAGACCCAATTGCGTTTGGTAAAATGGGCTCATGTTTCTTTTCAGAATTCGTAGCTGTTGCGCTTCCGATAGAGGATCTACAAGCCTCGAAAACATACTGGACATTACTGCGACGTAGGTCCCAATAGTTTCTTCTCTACCCTGTGTTCTCCTTTTGATCTCATCTAGGAGACGTTCATCGTAGTCCGCGGGTAAAAGCTCCTTTTTCAATTCCCCGATAAGATCTGCCCAACTATGCAAATTGCCTTTATTTGCCCTATACCATACCAGCGCTCGGCCGGAAAATAAATCTAGAGCTGATCGAAATAGTTGCGTTTTGCTGACGCCCCGAGCCTCAGCCAGTTCCGTTACGCGTTCCAAAAATGAGTTCAGCGATTGGCTTTTCTCTCCAGAAAAGGTGAGTTTCCACTTATACAATGGTACTCGTGATCGCGAGGCGAGAATCGTGGTATTGAGAGGCGTAAGCATATCATCATCTGAATCGGATGTGTTCACCCCATGATCATCACCCTCTGCCTTGCTTTGAAGAGATCCTAAGGACAAAATTAACTCCCCCCTTATTGTCTTCTTTACTTTTACATCTTTTTCCTCCTCGGGTTCAACCCTAGCAAGTCTATCTAATGCCCATTCTAATTTGGTCAAGATCTTCTTATACTCCGCCGAACCTATATCCCCACTAAATGAAACTAATAACCCATTTATCTCTTCCACCTTCTTAGTTAGTGCTTCTATATCTTCTACGACTGGGATTGGGTATGGTTCGAGAACTAACGTCTTGCCTAACTTTTCGGTTTTGAGAGCCGCTCGAAGTTGGACCCGCATATCATCCACTTTGCCTGTGGGAAGACCACGGATAGTAAGCTCATAGGTAAGCTCTTCTTGATTGAGCCTGTTAACCTCCATATTTATTAAAATATATAACTGCGAAAAGAGACCAATGAACTATAAGAGTAATTATCACTTAAATATCACCCTGTGAACTACAGCAGTTTCTCTTTGCCGGAGTGACTCTTAGACAGCTTGGTTGCTTGCTTATTTTAGCTATTTTAAAATAAAATAATTTATATTTCCCCAAGGAACTCAAGAAAATATCAGAACACTGACCCAAAAGGGAATATTTAACAAAATGTTCTACTACTGACCGCTGAAACAAAAGCAAGAGCTTCCTAAAGTTGCGTTGTATTCAATTGAATAGTTTAACCTACGGCGCAACCTGCAGTGTTTACTTCGGTCCTGCTTACGCGTAAAAATACCGCAGATATAAAACAAAATCTGTAGCTTTTGCGACTTTGACTCGAGTGATAATTACCGATTTGAAATAAAAAAAAATTGGGGACAAATTCGTTGATTCACGATGTCTTCTCTGATTTCGAAGTTAATGAAAGACTGAAAGATAACAAAATACATAAAGTCCCAAAAGTAATAGAACACACAAAAAGAAAATATATGCAAGCTCCATTAGAATCAATGGCTCACTTCAATGAGAAACGACAAGTGGAGGTTCGACTCATTCACAAGGCTTTCTCTACATGCTTCTTCAGCAGGATTTGACAAAATTACTGATTATTGTCTTAAAACTATGTTACTAGATTCAATATATTTTCTCCTTCTCGTACTATCTACATAGATTCTTTAGATTTGGAAAATATGAAACCCATGCATACAAATCAGTTGCCACTATTTACGCGCTTTTAATATATTAGTCAAAAAAAAAAAAAAATGCTATGATAACTGACTGCGTAACCGTCTGTATAAATCTTTATATGACAAGAACGCAACCTCAAACTTGTTAGAGAAAACGTACCCGACGTTCTTTCTTCAATAAGAGCAGCCCTAGAATGCTACTACTTCCTCATCTTATTTCCTTCAAGATAATTGGAAAATAGCATCGACTTGTATGAATTTTATGACAAATGCGGAGTAACAAAACTTCCCGTATGGGTCTTAATTCATTAACTTAACTAATAAAAAAAAATTGTAAGTATTTCCAACTAAAGATATCCCGGTTCGAGCACCTAATTACACTGGTCCTTAGACTTTTACCAGATGAGATGCCCATGTATAATAATTTCCATAAAGTTTATTCTCTTAAGGGAGAGAATTATAGCAAATCAAAATCAAAAATCAATTGTTGTATCGGTGGGACCCTGATTCTATTGTAATTCGAAGTTCACTTATATGGAAACCCCACTCACCAATTAATTCCAGTTGGCAAAACAAATCGTTATTAAAAAAAAAAAATTCAAAAAAACTTACTAAGGTAGATCCCAAAATGCCTATTGATCTCACCCCTTATACACACCTAAATATTTCTGTATGCACATCACTATAAAATTATGTTTGTATGTTTGTCACTTCATAGCTATCCCAATATCATATGTAACAATTTTTAACAGACCTCCTTAATAGCATCCCCATCCAAGTTATTATGGAGGTATCACATTGCCACTTTGTGGCCAAAGCTTTATCTAATCGAATTGTAGGATTTAGATTTTATTTGTTTTTTTTTCTTATCCTCTCTGCGCAGTAATACCTGAATAGTTTTCAAGTTAAATATATATTTACGATATTCAGTCCAATACCTTCTACCCCACTTAGAGCTGAAGAAACTTTTATATGTTCATGTAAACACACTATATCCAAAAATCTATCAAAGCAACTTATATTCATATACATAAAAAAATAAGTATAATTAGCAGCGTATAACGACGCAATGGGATGGGCGCAGCACTACGTGGCTTTGTCCGAGGGCTTTACTAATAATCTCTACAAATATAAGAAACATTTTACTTTTCCACTTCATATATTGAAACTTAACCTCAATTAGTGGGCTATGTGTACAGTTTATATAGGGATATATTAATTACGTTTACGTATACCTTATGTTAGTAATTATGACAAAAAGAATAAATAAAATGCATTGCCGGATTTGACCTACTGCTGACCTTTTGTATGCAGCGGCATCTTCGACGTGTTCAATTCTCAACAGTAACGGGTAAAAAAAAATTTTTATTCAGTCCACTGAAACTAATTTACCGCTATATCATTGCAAAACTGTTATCACTGACGGTACTACACAGGTGCTGGAATAATTAATTTATTCTCAAATTAAGCAATTCTAGTTGGGGTAATTGCAAGTGGTACTCCTTTAACCAAGTGGCCCCACGTTGGGCGCCAAAATTATGCTACGTCCTCTACGTGACGTAGAGCTGGCTCAGGAGATGGGGTGGTTCGAGTAGGTAAATGTTGAGCGCCACGTGATTTTCTTTTCAGCCGGTTAAATCACGAAACCGGATTTCGTTCAGCACCTGTAAACTACACCTATAGTTTTACAGTTTTCCTACACCAAATTAAAAAAAGGAGAGGTATAAAAGAACGACGAGTAGTATTTGGACCCATATAAAATATATTAAATAAAAAGTAACATTACACAATCTTCGAGAGATGCCAATACCGCTTTATAGAGCTGTACTATGCAAAAAAAAAAAAAGAATATTATGGCACATAAATGCATCACTAAAGAACATCACTGTGATACACCGAATATCAAACGAACTATTTCATTGCTACGTTATCCTTTAAAAAAAACTATTTCGTTGTTACGTTATTCTTTTAAAGAACTATTTCATTGTTACGTTATCACGCCATACAAACTATATAAAAAAAAAACTAGTATTCTGATATCATTATGCCCAACAGAACATATTGCAAGATAATATCGTTGCTATACTACTACGCCACGCCAAATATATGAAAGAAAATGTGGCTACTAGATTACTATCCCATATAACAAAAATTCATAAAAAAATATTATTAATATATGTCTATGCCATATCAAACATAGCAAAAGAAAAGAATATGGTTATGTACTATATTACTATGTTATATATATATTACAGTGCCGGTCAGCCACACCGAGAATCAAACATCGATACATCCAAAAAGGATTTCAAAAAAAAAATTAATTGCTCATTGAATTAAATACTCATCTTCGATTTTACAACTGCTCGCTGCTGCTTTTCCTGCATACTTAACGGATCCTTTTGTCCGTCGCCAAATAAAAAACCCGTTCGTCCAAAATTCCTTAAACTTCCCGTTTCTTCCGTCCCCCTTTTGGTGTGAGGTTAGACTTTTATATCGTTATTCCTCTTTTCCACCGATTTAAGTTGTTCTACACTTTACAACTATTGAGTACTAGTTAACCGCTGAACTGAGACTTGTAACAACTGCTTAATTTTTATGCTTATTACTTGAACTTCACCAACTGGATTAAAAACTGGGCAGCTAAACTGCTGATCGACGTCCGTACACTTAGAATGTTCGAGGAAAAAGCCCCTGTGCCGCCTTCGTGTCTCTTTTCCACCTCCTCTCAAAAGTTACTTTTGGTAATGTCACCCGCTGTCATCTAGTAGGTGCATTCGTACACTGTGGTTGCTCATAAACCTACAAATGTATTTTCTGGATTGAATTTACACGATGCTGCCTGTAGTATTCGTCTTATGTTTAGATCTTGTAAACATTTGTTAATGTGTTTTAAATTATGATGGCTGATTGCGTACGTCTTAATCACGACTAGTTTGTCTTTTAGTTTTTTATTTATTTATTTTTCTTTTCATAGGTCTAGTGTCTTGTTATATTTGTAATTTATTTAATTTATTTATTTGTATTAGACTTTGATTCACTGTTGTATGTTGTTAACTGTTCGTAATTCCCATATTATTACACTTTTGGTTTTATCGTTTTTACGGTCATTGTTTAATGTATTTTTCTTGACACTGGACTTCGGTTTTTTTTTTTTTTTTTTATGTATATTATTAATTCTTTTGTTATTATCTTTTCTTTTCTTTTAAGCAATCCTGGACTGCACTTTCATTTAGAAATTTTAATCTCTTAGACTGACTATAGGTGCGTTTACTACAATTAAGGCCAAGATAAAGCGCAGCGGGCAAAGCAGTAGTGAGTAAATTAATAGGATTAATAATTTTGACGCGTGTGACTGAATGACGTTGTAAAGATTTGGCCCCGTGTAATGTAAATTTTTAAGGTTAGTCACAAACATTTCAAAGCTTACATCAAGGGCATGGAACAATAAAATTTAAGCTATGGAATTTAGTACCTAGCGGTCGGTGTTTAAGCATCTCTATCCTAATTTATACAATTCAAAAGCTAAATATAATTACATGAACCCTTAACTAATTTTATAGTGTTCGCTTCAAACCAACGAACTAATAAATGCACTTCAGCTTTAGTTTCTGGATACGAATAAAATTCCGATCTTTCTTCTTGCTTCAGGATACCAACAAAGTTCCGGCATTTCCTCTTGTTTCAGAATACAAATAATGTCCTGATCGTTCCTCTTGCTTTGTTTCGAGATGCTGATAACTTTCAATGAGCGTAGGCTTGGCGCACTTCCTTACTGTGCGTGCACCCTTGCGCAAGTAATGCCATATGTACGTCGCCCCTTTTGGTAACTGGAGTGATAATGCCCATGGAATAAGAGGGGTGCCAACCCAAGGTAGTCGGAAGTCAGTGCCTAAAAAGAAAGGGTATCTGCAGTATTATGAACTCAAAGCAAAAGAAAAATTACATTTTTGTGGATGAGACAAGCACGAACACGTTACACAATAAGGTCGATCTTCCCCAGAGACCGTAACAACTTCCAGCGATGCTATTCTACTACATCAAAAAAATTCTATTCCTTTTGGGTATATGCTATAAGATTCGGAGATATAAATAATATATCCACTTTTCTGCATTATTATTATTCTTTAACAGGTGCAAGTACTAAAGATTATGATATAGTGCAGATTGCACACCTGTGACGGAATTATATGATCATTTTGAATAGAGCTCAAAGCTCTTTGGATCAGTTTTTCTACCACTTCAAAATTATATAACAAGACTAAGTTTGCTATTAAAGATTTTTGTGACGATTGTCGAGGTATTAAGCGAACTACCTTTACCTTACAATCGAATACTTCTTGAGCAAGTATTTTTCCTTGTGCCAAATATTTTCTGAGCCTATAGCCTTTTGAGTGCAAAATGCATCATTTTAATCCTCATTTGGCTGAATAGGTATCAAGGTACCTCCTACGTTTTTTATTTCAATTGAATTGAAGAATTTTAAGTTTCTTAAATTATGTAAGAAATCAAAACAAAACGAGTGCAAGCCAATTTTTTTTATTTTTTAGTGTAATAAGATTACAAAAAATAATACAAAAATAAATGTAGTTATCGTAGTTGATACATGTGGGGGACAAACTAAGTAGACTGCAATAACAGTGATTTTGTAGGTTTATCAACTATTAAAGAAAGTAAAATTGTTTTCCATCACTTTATGCAAAAAATAGTAATTGTAGGGTGTAAAAAGTAAAAAAGTATGCAATTGAAATCGGTTATATTTTTAATATCTTTTACGACTAGATGCAAAACTTAGTAAGCAGTTATTAACACTTGCCAAGGCTGCGATTTCGTGAGCGTCACGAAGTGAAAACAAGCTAATGGTAAGTGTTATAATCCAATGGAAAGAGCACTAGAATAAAATTTAGCCTTTGACTATATGCTTTCTAGGGGTAATTATTCTTGATATGACTGTAGGTGGATGATACTATACCCTACACTGGCCCTAGTACATTCTCGGGGCCGCCTGTGATTGCCTCGGAAGTGTTGTTTGCAAGTGTTGTGTGCATGTTTGTTTGCACCCCCGTTGTCTGGCTACTCATTCGCCTCAATATGCACGCCTGAATATTTTGACACTATGTCGGCATTGATTATATAGCAAAAGGCTCCGAGGAAGAAAAACTTAAGCTTAAGCATTTTTCTTCATGTAGTAGAACCGCATCGATGTGTTCGCTTAGTCATGGCAGTAGTAAACCAGGATATTTTCAGACCGGGCACAATATTTAGTGGTTGAAACTTTATTAAGTAAACATTGAAGAAATTTAATAAAAAAGATCGGGAAATGCTCACTTTTCATACAACCTTAGACCCGATACCTCCAGACATGAGAGATATCTTAAACGATGCTTTATGATACTCTGAACATATTTTAATAACACTGTTTATTTGAATTAAGCGAGGGAAAGTTTTGGCGGTTGGGTGTACCTTGAGCTAATTTTCTTCAGTGAAAAAGTGAACTTTTCTACTTCTCGTGATTGCGCAGAATAGGCGAGTCATAGAAAATGACTTCCTGGTTCACAACAGAGTACTAATAGCGATGGAAAAACAAACTGCAAGATTATATGCTACATGTAGTAGTTGGGGTGTATGTATGTGATCCAAGTGCATGAGAAACACCGCCCGATAGTACGAGGCTAGTCCTTTAATTTGATATGCAACATGCGGTATTGTAACCATCCTCCCAACGCCGGGATTCCTACGCCCACCTTAAGTATATACAGAGAAAAATTTTGTTCAATGAAATTTAGCTGGTAATGAGCTGATGCAAATAGTCAAACTCGTTTTCCAATCGAACAAAACCCTATCGAGTTAGAGCCGATCTAAGGCGCGAAAAATCTATGGCCTCAGTTTGAAAAAAGAAGAAAAATGGCTATAAGGAGCTATTTTAGCCTTCGAGTAGAGAAGTTTGGGTACTAACACTTCTTCCCACGACCTAGGGTACTCGATTTTCCTTCCTAGTACCCCATTTATTTTTCGATAATATTGCTTGGCGTTGCTTGTGTATGGCTGACATTATCTCAATAGCAATTCAATTTTAAGCAAACAAACCGGAATTGGAAAATGTTGATTTTTTACCACAGCTGTTTATTTTCATAACTATTTCACTTCTTTTTTATTTAAAACACTATAATTTATTATTGAAACAATTAAATTTAACTGAAAACTGATCTTCTGCCACAACAACCGGGTTTTTTATCTGCAACACAGCACAGAACACTTCAACACTACAATTGAAAAATTCGTAGTCTCGATTATATAAAATCTCTTACACAAAATAATATTTTACTATAGTTTATCATTATTACAATGTATAAAGCACTTTTTAATCACTTTTTTAATCACAAAATCCCTAAAACAATACTAGCTTTCGTAAATTCAGACAAATTTAGAAATATCGAACTGACAGCAAATAAACACCAAGCCCTCTTGTCATTGTCACTTTCTTCCCGTGCCCACAAAGGGAAAAATGCCTATCACACGTACTCGAATTTTACAGAGCACAGCCTGTCCTTTGTGCTGTATCATCTAAGACTAGTTCTACCCCATCCATAACATTTCTCAAATGTATATGTTTGTTTGTGTTTGTTCAAAACCCTCGAGAATACTTCACAAGCCATGAAACAGACTCCCTCCCTACCACATGCGAGGCCTGACGTAGTCCTTACATTATAAAATATTTGCCGTGCTCTTATGTAAAACTGACAAAAGTTTGATTTGAATAGCTCCCCCGCTCTAAACTACTATTCATATAGAAAAATGGTGTTCTGATAATCTTGTGCTTGCTTTCTTATCTTCCGAACCGTAATAAAATTTTCAACCTTTCCTAACAAAATTATTTAAATAAATTTAATTTAACCAAATGACTACGATTCCTCAAACAAAAATTCTCAGCTGAGTAATCATTGTAATGTCGCTGTGCCGTCATGGCATGCCGTGGGCTGATGATATCGAATGTAGCTGCCTACAGATTCGGACTACGGCTGCACATACGCACATGCAATTATCACTCAGCTGAGAGGTATTGAGCGTAAAATGGTAAGGTTAGTTTGTAATCAAAACTATTTAATTATTTTGTTAAGTAAGGTATATAGTAAGTGTAGCCTTTGAGAAGGTAAGGAACCAAGCTGTAAATTACTAGAAGACTATTTTCCTGTATGGATAGTAGTTTAGGCCCTATGGCATATATAAAACCAATGTTTAGCACTTTTCCATAAGTATCAATATAGAACATTTTAGAAAACGGACTAAGCACGCACACATATAAATTTCTGTTTCATGGCTTGGGAAGTATTCTCGAGGGTTTTGGTTTGTTTCATATGGTTAAGTAGTGTGTCGTAACCCCCGGAATGTAATACAACCCTTGCAGTCGACGCTGACACTAACCCATTAATAGGTATTAACGGGCCGACTACAGCCGGCAGTAAAAGCTTACTTTACTTGTTTGTGTACACTCTTCATGGAGGAAGAACTAATATTTCATGTTAACCAGGTCCTAAAGCCTACCACCACCGCTCCCATAGAAAAATGAAGTTAAAACAAATTGCAGCTAAATTTGTTTTCTTTCTAACGAAAAAAAAAATATCACGTAGAGCAAATTTATGGAAATTATAGCGTTTGAACAAAATCCATGCTAATTTTATATGGAAAACTCTTACAGTAAGACAAAGCAGGAAGATTGTGATGTTCATCCGCTAACCGGCCCCCTGCTATTTTTTCGAGACTTTGTTCGTGGCTTGTATATCCCGGGGTTTACGAGTGTGTTGTTTAATTATATTTTTGCTTATTGAGTATCGGAGCGTGCTCACTATTCTATTTTGATTTCAGGAGGAATAGAGAGAGAGAGAGAGAGAGAGAGACTAACGACGAGCACAAGGGACACATGCTACTAGATTAAATGCAGACTTTGTAAATAAATTTAAATAAAAGTCGCCAGTAGTTTTTATATTCCTATTACAAAGGACCAACACATTGGTCTATTCGCGTACTAATTTTTGAGACAAATCATGCGCCAAATCTCTTCACCAAAACCATATACATATAAACTACACTCAATTCTCAAATGTCATTCCACGCTTCTTCTTTTTCTTGTTTTAAATTAAGTTGCATGGAACCCGTTTACGTACTTTTCCATGATTTTTACGTATTTCTCCCACCATGCGAGTAATTTTTCTGGGTAAAAACTTGGTCAGTTTTTGCACAAGAAGTAGATAAGCAAACAGAAATGAAAAAGCATTGAGTAAATCGATTCTTTTGGAACGCACTAAAATGAGAGGAAAAACTTCGTAGGTAATTGCAACAACTTCATTACTTTATAATTTCTTTATTTTTCCGGCCATTTGTTGGGTGGAGGGGGGGGGGGTGGTTTGGACCCCATGGACCGCCGCCGTTAAATACTACTTTGCTTTTCGAAGTCATTCCATGAAGTAAACCTTATCGGAAGCTTCGAAATCAGTAATTCCGTTTCGAAATGGCTTGAATTTTGCTTTTTTTGTCGGCTTCAGCTGAAATTGTTAATGCGACTTCCGTGTGAGCGACGATGAAAGATATTTGTCTCTCTTTAACTTCGAACAGCCCCGTTCACATTTTTAGCAACACAACTCTACCGATCCACATCTATCGTAGCCGATTTACAAAATAAACTTTTAAAGTCATACAATCAACTAGTTTAGCTGTACTGACTTGTCGCTTAACTCTCTACTGCTCACCGTTCACAATTCACCGCTTGTATCGTAGCCGTAGCTTTCAGAGTTGTTTTAAATGAAAATTTTTTGTTGCACTTTTCTTTATTACTTTTCGGAGGATGGATCAATTTATTTAAAGAAGACGAATGTGATCTTAAAGAATTTAAAATTATTTCACAGTGCTAAGGTTTCTATGGACAAAATCTCATCCAGTTATTTTAAGTTCAATTGCAATTCTTTTTGGAAATAATGTGTAAATCTATACGCGGCTTGTACGATGTGCAGGGCGGGGGACTAAAGGCAGAAAAACTGGACATGAAGCCGACAACAATTTTGCATGAAAATTTTATGTTTCTCAATTACTCATTTTTTCCAATTAAATCACAAAAAAAAACTTGTACCTTGAAATTCGTGGAAAATATTTCGATTCGTTATAAAAAAAGCTTGTAAAGATGCGGGTTAAAGTCAATCTGTCAAAATAGAATCAAACGTGACACTAAGCTATTTCGCAAGAAGAGAAAAAAAACTTTGGAATAAACATAAAGAGCTAAAAAAAACAAATACTAAAAGCACCCAAAACCTTCATCATAGAAAGTAGTAATTGAGGGCGACGAAATGGAAGAAGGAAAGGCAGACGGGGTGGTGACCTTTTGCTTAGTGGGTGGCGCACAAGTTATTACGGTCATTTGCGGTTATCCTCTAACCGGGCTTCCTATCGATTAGGACTTTCGACCAGAGTCTGGCCAGCTTATCTAATTTTATGCTAATGACCCTGTCCACTCTTGTGTATACAAAAGGTGTCATGTTTCATAGAATCGGATTTGGATTGCATGGCACTTTATTAATGTAAATGGGTTACTTTAAGAAATTTAATCAGGAATTAGATAACTTTAGCATATATTCGGAACTTGTCTGAATATCTTGTTTATTCGGAATCTTTATCTTCCAATGAAAGCATTTTTTTGTTCAGATTTTCAGAATCTCGAATTATTTTTCATGATTCATAATTCTAGAGCTGTGTGAATTGGTGATCGCTTTGCACTTTTGATTTTCTGCTGACATTTTATTTTATACTAACGTGCTTTCAATACTTGTCGCTCCATAAAAACAAATATGGATTCAATTTAGGTTTATTGTGCGTTAGTGTTGATGAAAATATAGGAAAGTAATTTGTATTTATTAAAACATGAAAAGCTGCTATGGGTCATGAACCGGCGCGGCGTTCACACTTATCCAAGAAATGCAGTAATTACTTTTTTCTATTTTGGAATAACTTTTGCCACACTAAATGCAACAATTGAAATCAAAAGCTTTAGAGCCATTCAAAATATCTTGAAAATATTTTTCCACATTTCATTAGCAGTTTCAGTTAATGGTAATATTTTTGGCAAGATGATCTAATTCGACATTGACCAGTATAACTTAGATCGAATATTCTTAGTTATGATCTGGTTTGAAAATTTGTTCGTCGACTGGCTACTAAATAAGGTCATTATTCGTAGGAGCACTTACCACTGTATTTGAATCTTCAAAATCTGTCGACTAAAAAGAAGTGTAGTCTGAAATAAATGAGGCTAAATGGATAAATATCAACTGTACAAAAACCTGAATATGGTTCAGGTTACCTGGATGGTGTTAAAATTAATCTAATTGTTTCGGCATCATTCAACTTTTAAAACTCTTCGGTTAAACTCACCCGATAATATCTATTCGATCATCAGACACTCACACTCTTACAAGCAAGCCCATAAAAAGATTAGTTCGCAATTAAGAAAGCTATGTAAGCGCAAGTTTTACTCCTCTAAATATGGTCCTAGCTTAAACTCCAAAAAATTTTTATAATGATGTAGGCACCAATGAAGACCAATCGGTTTTTTAATAAAGAACCTTGCTCGAATCTATCTCCCAGAGACCAACCGACTACATAATTGCTTTCGACACAAGATCAAAGTGTGAATTGCTGCGCGCTCTACTGTATTGACTATAATGAACTTCGACCGGCTTTATTAACTTACCCGGGGGTTACACCTGCAAGTACAGCTTGCATGCTAGCTGCACTGCTATACTTCTTGCACGTGTAACCTCTACTGCCATGCTGGCAGCTCAGCTTTCAGCGAACTTGCATGATGAAAAACCATGGCAGCTGAGGTGATAGTAATTTGACATTACGCAGTTTTAAAGATGGCGGAAAAGAAATGCTTGTTAAATTTATTCTGGAAAAATGAGATTTTCTGGGATCATTTGCAATACATCATTTACCAATACCTTCCTCTTAACTTTTTCTTGGGTTTTTATCATTCTGCTACTTCCTTTATTGATTTAAATTTCCAATATACACACTTGCATGCAAGATGATAAGACAACAACCGAACTGCCTTCTGCTGTCAAGTTAAAAATCGCGTTGGAAGGGAGGCTTGCATGCAAGCTGTATTTGCTGATGTAACCCCCAGGTTAATCATCGTTTTATTAAGCTGAAATATGAAGAAATAATATTTGTACATACATTCTGCGCATTATGAATACCTGTTTAAAGTCTTCTTATTTTCCAAATATTTGGAAAGTGGTAAAAGTTCTACCAGTACCCCAAAAGGTTCTCCGATAGATTCAACTGACTATCGATCAATTACCATTCTTAGCTCTCTTGGTAAAGCCTTGGAAAAAAGTATGAAAACTCAGACTGTGAAATATTGGGCTTGTAATAATCTGTTGACGAAAATTCAGTTTGGTTTTCGTGAAAACATAGTTGCGAACCTGCACTACTCAAGGTTTCTTCAGATTTGCGGTCGACTCTTGATAAGGATGATGCTGGTGTATTGCTACTTTTAGATATCTCATTACTGCTTCATAAACTATTTTAGAATTTTTACTTTTTTCCGTCTGCTGTGAACATTATATATTATTTTCTCTCAAAGATGTCGCAACATGTGGTTATCCGCAAGGCTCAATAACAGGACCTCTCATTTTTAGCCTCTTTTCTAATGTTCTTAGAGATATAGTTCATGGCGTTAATTCACATATCTATACAGACGATGTTCATCAGTTGTACTTGAGCAGGATACATAGACTTATAGAGAATTGCATTAGTAGAATAAATGATGGCCAATCTGAAATCTGCAAATAGCATAGAGATAATCAGCTCCACCTCAGTGTCAGTAAATCACAATGTGTAGCCTTTTATAGCTCGGACCAGGATATCACCAATCTTCCTCCTTTTAACTTCAATAATGTGAAGCTACCTTCTGTTTATTGTGAGCCAAATCAGTGAGTGAAACTTATCATCCAATTTAAATGCACATTAATACCACAGTTGTAAAAACTCGATTAAGAAGATAGTGGCTGTCCAGCAATATTCAGCCTTAGCGTAATATAACGTATCGAATTATGTAAAATTTTCGTTAGGGAATACCAAAATAGCTCACCCATATTTATTTGTTTTCCCCCACTACCCCCACCCGTAGTTAGAAGTGTTAAAAATTTTGTTTTAATGTGCATTGAAATTTTAATGTCCATTGAAATATGTTCTTATAATGTATGTAGGAATGATTCATATTAGACCAAGCATTATTCAGGTATTTGGATTAGTGCATGGATACTTGACCGATATGATAGGTAATTCGCCTTTCTACCTGTGATATGAAAGTGGCGGCCTTACTCTGGCTATAGCAACTAAATTTATAATAAAGCGAAACAATAGATGAGGTATTCTGACATGAGGATATTAACTATTTTGCTACTTTACTGAGGAAATTATAATGCATTCGTCGTCAATAATTTTAGAAAACTATTCTGGTACTCATTTGTCAATTTTTTATGATGCCAAAACTGCTGCTCTTCAATAAAAATTAAGAATCTTACAGTACCTCTGCTTACCTTCTGACTACCGAATGATATAATAATCGATAAAGGTTGACAATATCGTTACTCAGAAGAATTTTTTAACGTTTATTCAGAAAGCTTAAAAAGTGGTATTAATAACTTTAAAACTGTATGACCACCACATAAATTTGTGGAGCTGTTAATTTCATTTTAAAAAAGTACACAGAGTACAGAGAATTTTCACAATATTTATTACTCAAGTTTAAAAGGATTTACATGAAATAAAAATTAACAAAGAAACATACAGTGCACGAAATTAACTTAAAGGCAACTAATATTTTACGATTAGTATTAATTCATTTTTTATAATGCAGCAGCCACAAGAAAAGCAGTGCTACGCAAAATAAATACAGTTAACTGAATTATTGAGTAAGCGAAGTTTTTAGTATTTCCAAGTTGATTTGCGTGTGTATTCCCAGTCAGTATACAAATATGAAAGGGAAAGCAGCAATTTTAGTGCGAAATTAATTTAAAGGCAACGATTAAAATTTCCTTGTTTTTCTGTAATTTCTTTCTTTGATTCGGTGATTTTTTCAAGGAAGTTTAAATAAACTTGTTATATTACCCATGGTTTTTCTTCAAAATTCAACTCGCATTTGGAAAATTTACCAAGCAATTATCTGAAGAGGAAAAGAAAATTATTGAGGTTTTGCGTTGCAACAATTACTCAAACCGGGCTACAGCAAGGGAAATTGGTCAATCCCCTACCGTTATTGAAAATTTCGTCAATCTTGGAGACGTGTGTGACCAAAAAAAAGAACAAGGACTCTACAAGGAAGGTCAATCTAAGGGACGAAAGGTCCATTTTTCGAACAGCTACTACGGAAAATCTGTCGGCATCGGAAATCTAATCAAAGCTAAAGCTTCCGGTAACAGTTCGACGAGTCCAGCAAATTTTTCGTCATCACCGTATCTGGAGTACACCAAAAGAATAGCGAAACCCGAACTAACGGTAACTCATAGGCAAAAGCGGTTAGACTTTGCTCGACAACATATGAGTTGGTCCACTGAATGGCAAAAGGTGATTTTCAGCGATGGAAAAAACTTCAATCTCGATGGCCGGGACGGTTGCCAGTACTAATGCCATGATTTGCGTTGAGATAACAAGTTAGGTGCAGTAGGAATTCCGGTGGGGGCAATGAATGCTGCTCTTTATCGTAAGATGTTAGAATGGGCTCTGGATGGTTATGGGGAGCAAATAGCAGGAGAAATCTTCATTTTCCAGCAGGATAACGCTACCGTGCATACCGCTCACGTTGTAAAAGAGATTCCAGACTGCAGATATCACCGTTTTGTATTGGCCGGCTAGAAGCCCAGATCTCAATCCTATTGAGAATCTGTGGGGCATTCTAGTTCATAGAGTTTATAGCAATGGAACACAATTCCAAACCGTTGATGCGTTAAAAACTAAAATTCGTGAAGTGTGGTCTAGAATAGAATTAACGGAATTGAAAAACCTAGTGGATTCAATGCCTCAATGCCTTCGAAATTATTCACTCTAAAAGCAAAATGCATTTTGTTACAGTAACGAAAGCGTCTTTAAGTTTATTTCGTATGATATTTTATAAGTTTTGAGAAAAACGGTTTCTAAAATGTGATAATTAAATGTATTTCTTTTCATATCACATATTTAGTAATATGTACTTTTAATTATTAGTAATATGGACAAAATAAAAATTCCAATTTTCATAAAAACGTGGTGTCTTTAAGTTAATTTGGTGCACTGTATAAAATTTGTGTATAAAAAACACGTGCAGCTTCTTAAGATTCTTACCTTTATTATAAAATACAAAATTTTATTACGCATTGTAGTTGTAATTAGTACATATGAAGCATAGTTTTAAATTTAAAACGAGAAAAACGTAACTACTTAAATATTTTATGAATATTTAGCAACAACTTAATTAAGAACTGCGTATAGAATTAATTTTCAAAATAAAATTAAAAATTTCCCTTCATTTTAGCTAATCATGGTAGTCCTAATTATGTAATATCCCCCAACATAACAGTAATTTGGCATATTTTGCCCCTCAACCTCCATAGTTATGCTAGCATCAAAAATTTTATATGGCAAAGTCCTGCTGCTAGCAGTCTATATATAGAAGTCTGTGGGAGAAACCGATATTTCTAATTCAAACGCATAATGCTTTATAATCTTTATAAAAAATAATATAGCAGCTCTGAACGAATTTTTGTTTTTGTTAATAATAACTAAAGAATTTTTTTTCTACTAAGAACTTGTTTTTTGGTATTTTGCTTTTGAAGCCAGAAGCCTTATCTATCTATGTACAAAAAGTTGTGATGGCGTTTGGCTTCCTTTTTGAATGATTTTTAAAGTCACCTTTACCCAAAGTAACGCACTATGGGAGCACTGCACTGAAACGATTTTATTGTTTTTATGTTTTTACTCGGAACCTCTAGCAACTTTTTTGTATTTTTTAATTTTGTATTATTATTTACTTTATTTCGATGGTGTTTGGCTGAGATATGAATTTTTAAATTCACCGTGTATTCAAATGTATTTCGGAAATTGTATTGGCTTAGCTGTGTAGTTTATCTTTAAGCCTTCTTACATAGTTGTAAGTTATTCCTACCTCCTCCAGAAACTACATTTTATGCATTGTTTTAGCACATGTCATAATGGGTTTCGCCTGTTTTTTGATTTGCGAATCAGAAGAGAATACATTTCCCTAAATTTCTCCCTTGAAGGTTAATGTAATAATAAATTGTACTTTGTAATGTCATTGGCAGATCAAGTTTTAATTCTTGCTGATTTAAATATACCTAGCCTATATGTAGGTCTGATACCTGGGTTTTTTGGTTTGCGATAGTGCACATTTTTGTATTGAGTACCTAATTTAACTATTCAGTAATTCGCAGTAAAGCAGTCGAAATACTTTATTTATAACAATTTAGTTTATCATTTATCTCATTATCTAAAAAAAACTAAATATCTACGCTGAGGTTAAATAAAATAAGTAAAAAACGAATTTTCAAACAAAACTGAGGCCAAGTCGCATGAAGAAGTAGAAAATAAACTTTTCTTCACACTCAGAGGTGGACTCAGATTTTATTCGCTGGCAATCACCGATATATTTCAGTAAGATCAATCAGAGGTAATAAGTGATTTGATTCATGAAGAGAAAGAATATTCAAGAGAAATGTGAACTCAGATTTCTGATTGGGACATTTCTCTTGAATATTCTTTCTCTTCATGAATCAAATCACTTATTACCTCTGATTGATCTTACTGAAATATATCGGTGATTGTCAGCGAATAAAATCTGAGTCCACCTCTGTGTGTGAAGAAAAGTTTATTTTCTACTTTTTCATGCGACTTGGCCTCAGTTTTGTTTGAAAACTTGTTTTTTACTTATTTTATTTTCTGCCTTTTTCACGTTAACTAAATTGGAAAATTCTGCATTTTTCCTGAAACAGATTTATCACTAATCATATCGATGAAAATTTTCCGATGATTTTCCCGCTTTTCCGGGTTTTCCATGGAGTTTTCCACAAAAGCAACTTCATGCAATTCATTTCGCTCTACAACTTTGTCTTAGGTTGCAAAACGCTCAAATGCTTCCTTGGTCGGAAAAACTCCGGAAAAACGTTTTACATGAATTTTCATCGGTTTTTCTGCAAGTTTTCACCATTGTCGGAGAGAAAGTAATGATGCCAGTTGATAGGGAACTTGATCCTGCATAATTTAGAAAACTTTTTTACCGGAAAATTTTCCGGAAAAGTCGGAAAATTCCGGAAAGTTTTTCCGAAAAATCGGAAAAATCTGTATTTTTCCTGAAACGGATTTATCACTAATCAAATTTGTACCAAATTTTCAAATGATTTTTCCCGATTTTCCGGGTTTTCCATGGAAATTTCCGGTTCAAATTTTGACAGATTCAATTGTCAAATAGACAAATTCGTGTACGAGTTACGGGGAATGGCTGGCCTCAAAAAAAGGTGTAGTCACAAAAATAGTATATTGTATCAAAGAAAAAGGACAATGAAGTGGAGGTGTAGTGCTTGCGAACTATACAGAAATAGTAGTGATACATTTCGGATTGTTAACGCCAATTTAGTAAATCGCGCGAAAATTCTGAATATAATGTTGGGAGTTGATAAAATAGTGTGTAATATTTGCTACCTTATGTAAAGTAACAAAAAAAAAAAATCCGTGGTGCCTTACGGCCCGCCAATTCTTCAGGAAATTGCAAGGCCATCCAACCAGAAAGAGGAGGCTTTGATCTTGCTCAGTCTTGACGTGGATTTGATTCTCTTATCAAATGCAGGCTCTACAAGCATGTCTACCGGAAATTCCGAGGGATTTATTCAGCCTGACTTAGAATGGCTCAACAGAACCTTAGTTTCAGTGGGAAGCTCTTCAGTGGCTAGAAAGAGAGTTAAGGAAGGTATCCACGTTGCATCAAAAAGTCATGATGTACGCAATAAAATAAAGGAGTGACATTCGAAGTTCTTTAGAATGTAACTTAAGAAGTTGAAGCAGACAGAGACACTGAAGAGATTATTCGGCAATTGAAAGAAAAACTCTCGAATTTTGTGCACCTAGATAGATAAAGCTTATAGCCTCAAAATTATAATACAAAAAAAAATGCTACAGGTCCCCAGTAGAAGAAGAATTGCCCGTAGTGCAGTGGTCCCATAGTCCGTTACTTTGGGTACACGGATTCTGTCAGGTCAGTCTTAATTTTATTCCATGGCCTTTTTTTACAAAGTCATAATTTATCTGGAACTTTTAATCTACAAAACTTGCTAAAACTTTATTAGTGATTATTCTATTATTTCAAATGAGGATTTGGTGATATTGCTTGTAGTAGCATTGTTTTTCGCAATTTTGTGGAACACGTTTATAGGGATCTACTCTGATCATAGCTACTATTTCGCGCATGGAAGGAGGTTCAACGTTATTTTCTTCGCATGTGGACATCCATAATTCTTAAAAGGAGGTATGGATTCTGGTCTGATCTTGATTTTGGTGAACTGATGATATTCTTCCTAACCTGGTGGCCATTCTGTCATTTTTGGTTTGTCATTTCTATGTAGACTTCTACATAAAATACATTTTCATGTAATGAAAAACCACACTGATTTTGTAATCGTCGCGCCGCGGGAATTCGGGGCTTGAGCTCAAAGACAGAGGAAATTAGACTGTCAATTCTAAGTAATCAGTATGATATTATTTGCTTCGCTTCACTGAAACATTGCTGGTGTTCTTGTTGCTCTTGTCTCGCGTATATGCGAACTTGCGAGACTTGTCATGCCCATTTGCGGATAAAGATTAAACTGAATAATTTCCACAGTCCAATACTGAAATCTATTAGGAATATTTTGAAAGTTTTTAAACATTCTTCAGGCTTTGAGCCGAAACTCTAAAATCCTAATTTTAGGGGATTTCAATCTGCCTAACTTACACTAGACCACCAATCGTACTAATAATATTATGAATCTTACAAACTTACCTACCTGCACTTTCTTTAACCAATTGCATGTCGTTTGGTAACATGCATCAATATAATAACGTTTTCAATCTATAGGAGCGGTACTTCGATCTGATATTGTCCGATATTGAACATAGCTATATTAATGTGTGTCGATCCTTGTGCCCAATCACTCATATCGATACATATGATCCACCTTTAGATTTTGTGATTAATTTAAGCAAAACAATTTTTCCTACCTAAACTTGAAACGCATCGTCGTACTGTGAAGCAATCAGTGAATTTTTTTCCTCTATGAATTTTATATGTCTGCAATCTTTAAGCCTTAGTAAAGCGTTTAAGAATTTCTAAGTGATCATTGAAAATTGCCTCAATATGCATATTCCTGGTATTCCGACAAGCTGATATATGCTATCAAACTTAAGGAAAAATTTAGACGAAAGTATCAAAGAACCAGGAATTCTGAACACTACAAGACCTTTCCTTGTTTGCCTGACAATCTGAAATGTAAAATCAAAGACTCCCACAAATTATATATATTAAAACTGACAATAGTGTCATATCTAACCCAAAAACATGTTAGTCTTTCAATTAAGATTTAAAGATGTCTGAGGCATTTCCTCCCATTTGTGAACTATTTAACCATTCAATATCTCAATACTTTTATCCAGATCTTTTAAAAAAAGAATTTGTGTTTCCTATATTCAAATCAGGTGACAAAAAGCATGTGATTAATTATCGTCAAATAACAATAGTCAAGAGTCTTGCTTTAATATTTGAGCGTCTCATTTTTAACAGCCTTGTCTCGCAAATGAAGTCTACAATTGATATTCATCAATACGCCTTTTCTCGTGGTCATTCCCCAACTTAGCTATCTTTAGAAGAATTTTTAGAAAAACTTTTTATTTTTACGATCCAAATCAAATTATTAAATAGAAGAGAAAAAACAACAGCCTCATCCGGTTTTTGAAGCCGGGACCTGCCGGTTTCCGGGCGACTGCTCTTACCTCTGAGCTAACGAGACAGATCTCTTTACCTCTTGTATTTATTAATTTGTCTAACATATTAAGCCACGTTTGTTTTTCCAGCTGGCATTATCCAGTGACAATGGAAGCGAACAAATAAATTTGTATCTTTTTATTTATTTTTGATCTTGTCCAATGGTGGACTCAAACGTGACATTTTTGAATCAGTCATATGGAATAAAAGAATTTTCCAAATTTTTAAGTTGGCAGTTTAATTTACACTATGTGTATCACATAAATAATGTAGAGGAGAGCGTAGAAATACAGAATACTTATTATAGTTTTAATGATAACAGGCGCCAAAATAGATATATCCAAAAAATAAATGGTATAAAGATGGAAATTTGGTTTACTTAAAGGATGTAGACTGCAACACGCTCAAAATTCATTTATTGAATGAAAAAAAATCAAAATTAGAAATTTCCAAAGTAGGGTAGTAATATGAGACTGTATTGTAATATCTAAAACAAACGAAAGACTGTTGTAAAAAATGTGCAGTGTCAGTGATACTAACTCGTTAATATTATATAACACTTTTAATATACCGTACAACTCTATTATAGGCCTACAAAGGTCATCATCATCATCTAGATTACTGCTTTAATAGTTGGTAGAAATATAGATAGTCTGATATTATTACCAACCAAGTGTCTCATATTGCAACCAATTGGTTTTTCCAGTAAAATTAGTAATTTACTGAGAAAAACTCAAGCTCTTTTGTAATATACAGTTTTTATTTTAAAACTAAAGTAAATATAATGTTACTCACCGTATTCGTTTGTTCGAAAGTAGGAAAATATACAGATATAAACAGGAAAGCAAAACGTCTGAAAGAAAACTTTTCAGTTATGCCCTAACTGTGAACGTTCAGCACCCGTCAAGACTAATAACGAAATGTTCGCCGGCTGTTTCAACACCTTCGCAGAACTAACAGCAATGCTATAGCCTAGATAGGCCGTAGATATCAGTAGCGTAGGGAGACCAAAACCCCGGTGTCTCAAATTACTACCATATATCATATTTCTACCCCCTCCTATATTTATCTTTAGAACATCTTCTTCATATATCGGTCAATGACATGGGTAATTTCCTCAATATTGTAGGTACCATCCATTAGGAAATGAAACCTTAGATTTTAAATGGTTAACATATGTATTACATAAATTCAAAGAAGTGGAAGAATTTAAATATCTAGATATGTGTATAAAGCACGAATAAGCGTCATTGAAATAAAATATCAAAATAACAAGAAAGGACAGGGAATAGTACTAACATATTTATCTTGAAATATTCCTGTCACGCAAGCAATTCAACCCTTTCCTCAATTCTCGTGTACCCAACTGGCTGGAGTTTTCTGTTTTAGGTCTTCATCGAACGGAATTATATTCCTTGCTTATGGGCTCTGACTCTGGTATTTTATACACATCCTATGAAAGTATTATAAAATTTTCCTCCGAGGGCATTAGAAAACCCCGAATTACTTAAAATTGGAGGCACACTCGAAAGTCATATGTCGTGCCGGCTGGAATCGTTTCACTATGAATTTGATCCCCTCGTCAGCGATTTTAGCGTAAATTTGCATGTCGTTTCGGGGACGACAAGTAAAATTTATATGTTGGCCAATCTCTGTCACTACCGAGAGCTAAGACTATAAGATTGACCTAATCTTAAATAAGTAGATATAGCACTTTTGAGGAAAATGATTTTCCTTCGATAAGAAATTTACATTGAACGTAGATAAGTTCTATAAAAGCAATAAGCATACCAAAATTGTTTTCTGTTTTCCGAGTTAAACTACTACTGCCAATGCCAAAAAGGGGCTTATTACTTCCTTGCCTTTTGTATACACAAAAGACGATCTCTGAGAGAAGTATTTCTCCTTTTTAACAGGTATAATATCTTGTTCGTGACAATATTTTCTGAAATTAATTCGATAATATGTATGTAGGTATATGCATCCCTTTTCATTCTCTTCTTTGTGAAGTTAATAAAATTCCTGGTTTCACTGAAATCCAAGGGTATACAGCTATTCCAAGGAATCTTAATGAAAATCTTAATCCCCTCTTTCGTTCGCTTCAGACAGGTCTGATGGACATTTTCTTCTACGTAGAATTATTTACATAAGACCATCCATTCGAAAATTATCCTTTTGTTCAGGTTGATATCAATTTCTTAGAGAATATTCTTTTCACTAGTTCAAATAACTGGAATAAAGCTCTATTCGTGGACTTTTTGTATAAAGTGCTAAAAGCTTATTTTCAAGCGCGATTAATGTACAACTTTTCCAGACACTATTGTTTGTTATAATCTCGTTTGAAGATGGTGAAGATGGTTTTATATGAAAGAATAATTTTGGATGATTTTATTTGGATATATTTTCATCTTGGATAAAATTACAATCACAAAAAAAAACAAAACTTATTAAATGCATCTAGCTGAGAAGATTTATTCACCTTTAGAAATGCTTCATATACACATTTTTTATGGTCTATGAAGGAGACACCAATCGCTTCCTGAAAACTTGGCTTCAGTATGCTTTTGTGTAGTTCTCGTTTGTAATGAACTATATATTTTTTACACAGTGCCCTTCAATACTAAATGTGCATACATAATTATAAAATTAAGGACGCTATAAGGTCTCTTCCGGATGCACCTGGACTTGACTTTAAATAAATTTTTGCATAAGTAGTCCTACTAAGCCAGTGTAAAGTCCATACCAAAAATATTAGTCCAATTTTTCATCTGCATATAAGCACTTATTGAGGTGAACTGTTTGAAAAATTGCATCAACTTTGAGTATGAATATTTGAAGCAAGGAAAGGCTTTTAAGGATAAAATAGGAATCGTTGAAAGGGATTAGGAAAACTTCGTGAAAGCTTTCTATGTTCAGGTTAATGTGACTACGTTTAATGCATTCGGGATTAGTGAACCAAGTCAGTTATATATGTCTGTATTCATACATACATAGATGTATTGTAAAGCATATATGCCATAGAATATCTTATTTATGGTGTGTATATGGATAAGTTTTCAAACCTTCTCGATCCTTTGAATTAAACATTTTTCTAAAAAGGTATTATAAACAATATATATGATAAAACGGTCAAAGTGCCTTATTGTAAGCACTATAAGCGAGTACGCATATTTGGTGACGTTTCTACAGATTCCTGAGAAATATTTAAAAACGTTAAAATTACATAAGCATTATGGAGCATTACTAATGAAATGGAATATATGAATGGTTTTGACCTCTTGACATCATTGATTTCTGTTCATACATCTCACAAAAGGGTACAAACCATTAAGAAAACTTTCAAGAAAAACAAATCGTATTCTCTGCCTGTGAATTTCAAGTTGCAATATCCATAGATTTGGTGGCGTATAATACCATTTAGGACTCCATGACAACAGATTAATTACGAAAAACAAAACATACAAACAAAAACAACAATGATTAATTGGAATTCTACCAAATGTATTTAACTCGGTAATTTGAAGCAGTAGTTAATCTAACCGCACCTGAAAGGCTAATTTAACTACATAACAACGATGGTATTAATATATTTAAATGAAGGCATTCTGAGAAAAGTTCGGTCAATCATCCCAGTTCCTTCAATCACTTTCGATAAAATCTTATATTTCTGAAGCGGTATTCCTTCGTTCTCATCAATACTCCTAATTGTGTACAAAAGGCAAAATGTTGATTAAATTTTACATTAAATCACTTGCAACTACATTAAGTAAGTATTTCGCGATTATCCTTCCTAATACGTATTCCTTTGGTAATTAAGGTTGAAGGTACACATCCTGGAGTGGATTTTTACCCAATTAAAAATAATCTTTCCTTTTTCGTGGAGATTTCATAAATCATAATCAAGTTATACAAAAGAGGCATTTACGGAAGTACGTAAAGAATATGCTAGGAACGTGGATTAAACAAAGTGACTAATCTTCCCGTAGAATTATCAAACAGGTAAAAGCTTGCTATGATTGCTGTATGTCTAGAAATGTTTCAAATAAGTCTTAACATATTCTCACAACGAGATCTGCAGAGTACCTCACTTCGTAAGTCAATTCATAATCTTTATGTTCCTATGACCTGTAAGTCAGTAACCTGTGCAACGGATTATACAGTAACCAACGCATGCGCTTTATTGATGGATTAATAGGAGTGAGTACCAAGATTTGGAAGTTTCATACATTTTTCAATGCGAATTTCTGGCATACTATTTGTAGCAGAATAATGATTTATATCTTCAATTAAAGGTAAATAATGGGTCTAGTGAATACCGTCGGGAAAAATAAAAAAAATGTATTGTAGAGATATTAGCTGGGAAACTTCTACAAAATAGTAAAACTTTATGTTTTTTAAATCAAATCCTGTTAGTTGGTATTCTCGTTTCTTTAGATTTTGACTATTTTAGAATGAAGTTTTTTTAATTTTTAGGTGGGTTTTTTTTTTTTAATGAAGTGTTTTATCTAAAATTTAACATCGCCAGGAATTTAAAGTTTTCGTCACAGGAATGACATCTGAAAATATGAAAGTTCCATTGAAGCAGGTGCTTCTCCACCACCTCGAATATAAAGTATCCAGATTTTCAATCGGTTGCCCGTCAATGCAACCAGCTTGCACAGAACCAAAAACTTATGTTAGGCTTTCTTCGGTTTCATATCAGCGTAGCTAGCATCCACAGATCCAAACAGTTATCAAGAACTTTAGTCGGTTACCTGTCACCGCAACCAGCACCCAGAGCACCAAACATTTATCAAGAGCCTCCATCTGTGGCCCTCAGGGCAACCAATGCCTCGAAAATCACTGAAATCGTATCAATCACTGTGACCTCTTCTTAATTGTGACAGTTTTAGTTACCCTCACCAGCGATAAGGAACTGCAAACTGTTCCAATTGCGAACCAAATTTCAAGGACGATCAAGAACCGACACCCAGTTGCAAGTTTAAAAGGTTTGAGATTTTAGTTAGGGTTTAATATATATATACTGTTTTTTTCACTATTTAGTATAGTTTGTAAGTCGTCATTGTAAAACCTTTTCCAATCCTTGAAGTGACTTTTTCTGTTGGTTTATTGCATTTGATTTTGGCTTATCTCGCCGTTAATTCTGCAGCTGTGTCGCTCTTTCATTCGTAACATGAGAAATATCTAATCTTTGCTCTTGTGTTAATGATGTCTCAAACATTACGGTAGGAATAGTGCCCACCTGGGACTGCTAGTAATGGTGCAACGAGTTTATTGTCTGAGCCTACGTTTAATGTGGTATCTATTAAAAGTTTTCCGTTCTGGAGAAATAATCCAGACCTGTGGTTCCTCCAGTTAGAGGCACAGTTTGCTATTGCACACATTACAACAACAAAAAACTATGTTTTATCACACAGTAGTCATTCTTGCTGGAAATATCTTGCCTGTGATGTTGCTCATAATCTCCTGAAAGAGTGGAACACAGTAAGTTGAACGAAGCGTTGATCTCCAGAATCGCTAGCAGCAAAACACGTCGACTGCAGCAACTGCTAATCGAGTTACCTTTAGGGGACTCACATCCCTCGCATTTATTGAGAGAGATGCGAAATACAAACAATGGAAAATTGCGCGAGGATTTACTGAAGACACTCTGGCTTCAACGATTTCCTATGCAAATGCACACCATTCTTACTTGCAATAAGGAAACCCTAAATTTGTTTTCAGAAGAACCCTGAAAACCATAATCCCGCACTTTCTTTGTCTCACTTTTCGTTGGCAAATCATTATAGCAAAAGTACGTAGACCCATTTTAAGTACAGACTTCTGACGCCAATATGGTTTGCTGGTTGATGTCAATTAGATGGAAGTCATTGATCGTTTTAAGTCTTTTCTACAGCGTTTTAAGTCTTTTGGACAGCGCGTAATATGGATATATTCAACTTTTTCAGTGCTCATTAATCCAGAAGTTGACGTTGAAATTCAAAAATATTTTACATGAACACCATCTCATTACTGTAGAAACTGGTTTTATTAGGCAAGTGATTTAGAAGGTGACACATCGCACCATTACCAATAGAAGTCTAAGGTACGCCGTCTTTCGGGTTAAAAGCTGACAGAAGCCTGAAAAGAATTTTACTTTCTTTTAAAGCAAGGAATTTGCAGGCCTTCAAGCAGCAGTGTGTCCACGTAATTACATCTCGTCCAAAAGAATAATGGTGACTAGAGACCTTGTGGAGAATAAAGGTTGTTAAATGCTCGTACCGTTCCCGATTGCTATCTATTCTCCCTATTCCATGATTTTGTCTATCTCTTAGAAGACTGCAAACACTTTTCGACTTTAGATCTGGCTAAGGCCTATCACATTCACTCCTTCTCTCCGATATTGGGCTTCGAAAAATTAAACCCGGACATATGCCGTTAGTCATAACAGAAGAATATGAAAAATCGTTCGATAAAACGTACGTAGACCTAGTGGGGCCATTAACTACAAGCTATAATGGCAACAAATATATGCTATCAATGATGGATGACCTCACAAGTTTTGTTGATTTCGTAGCGGTACCGGATAGGGAGTGAACACAGTAGCCTGGGTACAATTTGACCAAAAACTTAGCCGATATACGATTTCAAAGCAATTATTGACTGATAAAGGGATTAATTTTACGGGTGACGTCATGAAATCTAAATTGTAAAAGATCAAGAAATTGCAGACTGCTACCTACCACCCGGAGTCAAATGAAATCGAGCGACAACATTCCACATTGATTAATTATCTCATTAGTTTTGTGGATGCAGAGCCCAGTAACTGGGGTGAATTTCTGAGAACTACGCCACACGCGTACAAAAACACCGCACATGCGGGCACTAAGCTTACGTGCATAAACCAGAGCCACTTTATAAAGCCGATAGATATTATTAAGTACTTGGATTCAAGTGGGATAGATCTATCTTATTCCCTAGCAATGCTAATTCAAAAGACTTCTGTAGATTGAATCCCAGTACTTAATAATATCTATCGGCGGATTAGGGCTTAGGTAGGGTGGAGAAATCGTCATCGATTTTCAAGGGACCAAAAGAAGTTATATATGTTCACAACCCTGAAAACACAACAATACTTCAGGGCCGGAGTTAAAACGAATGCACGCCGATCGGCTTAAAAGTTTGAACAGTAGTGATTACACATTTCGGGCATGTATTTGGATACTAATCAATTCCAACTTTTGAGGCCAAAAGTTCTTAACCTAACCCATTCTTGTTACTGCGACGTACTAATCGTTTTTGCATTACAGAAGAAATACAACAAAGAACCCAGAAAAAGAGACCCACTAACAAGAAGGAAGGAAGGAGAAACCAGTGACCGCTTTCGTTTTTTTATATGCTTTGAGAAGATAAGACGGAAGACCATTCTTTGATCTGAGCAGGTAAAAACTGGTCAAATAAAAAAAAAATAAAAAACAATATTAAAGGGAAGAATAAGGGAAAGAATAAAGAAAGGATAGAATAAAGTTAGTTAAGAAACAAACAAGCGTCTTTGAACATAGAATAAGCATAGGAAGTTTACCCGCTTAGAGGAAGTAGTTATGTATAGGTAAGTGTAATAGGATGAAGGCCGTCGTAATGCTGCAATCCGCGATATGCGTAGAAGAGAGCGGCTGCAGTATTAAGGCCATAGCAGAGTCTGGACTACTTTTCGCATACCTGGGCAAGACACACTTTTACGCCTGGCGTTGCACTATACTGTCTACATTACAGATACCAGATGTATCATATGATCTGAGGCTCGCTGTCAGCAGCTATTCATTATGGTTGATCACACCCACTTCCTGTGGGAACAATTGAGCCCTACCATTACAAGCCTTCGCCATAACTCAGTGTTGAACCCACTTCGCAGCTTCAATGGATATACTAGGGCTTGTAAGGGGAAAATCATCCCAAAGTGGAGCCCTCTGGCTCGAATGGTGACCGGAAATCACTGGCTGTTTGTGAGGGCGGAAAATACAAAGTTGGAAGTGAACTGCCAGATTTCACCGACCGAAATTTGAGAACTATCGTCTATAGAATTAGAATTCTAAATATAAACAAGAGCTATCACCTGCAACCTGGAGACTTTCTAATAGCATCTGAGGATGACCCACAATGAAATATGTTTCTCTGGCAGCATATTCGGAAATACCCAGATGGGAACCCATCGTGTCATCAACAGGTTCAAGGAGCGAGGAATGTCACCGACAGCAGATTTGTCCACACCGTATCTATATAGCAGCCACGTCTTTTACCGGATGCTGGAATAGCCAGCAGGGACGAGCAAGTACCGGCAGTTTATC
Source organism: Dioctria rufipes (assembly GCA_963924295.1). NCBI lineage: Eukaryota > Metazoa > Arthropoda > Insecta > Diptera > Asilidae > Dioctria > Dioctria rufipes. Next base: position 79,072,041 of record OZ002740.1, on the reverse strand, counting down.
GATACTACCCACTATCCAGACATCCATCAAACATCTCCTATCGCCATTAACAGAGCCGACCAATGAATGAAGTGACAATATAGAGATAGCCATACCAATAGCAGCAAACTTACCAACCGGAAGCCTAGCTACTGTCGTGGGAAAATATCTCGTCCATTTGGAATAACGATAATGATTTGATTTGTAGATATCTTTGTCTTTTGTTTTCTTCTAATTTAATTTGTATCTAGGTAGGCACGGGAAACCGACAGATAGAGAAGGAAAACTGTTTTATTTTTATGTTAATATTTTCAAAACTTTTGTAATTTATTTTGGTTATTTTATTTACTTTGACTTGTCATCATTTAAAATGCGTATGCATGTAGGGTAGTTATCTATATGTAATAACTAGAACTAGCTAATAGGAAATTATTTTTTGTCATTAACAATTACACACTTAACCTTTGTTTAATCAAAAGTTCATAGAATGCACATTGTTAGATATTTGTATCTCCATTGTGTAAATTAATTATTATTATTACTGCATAGAATATACTTTAATTATCGAAAAAATATTATTAGGTACAAAGGAGGTGACGATATAAGCTGCTATTGCGTAAAACTTCAGAGTGAATGCAGACATGACCATAGATATATATATATGTAGGAGGAAGAAAATTTTTTAATGATACTGAATATTGTACTTTGGTTTTAATACTCTAGATAAAATATAAAGTTTACACTGAGTTTGTCATTCCACTTGTAACACCTAGAAATAATGCTGGTAAAATAATATTAAAAGTTATTTCGATTTTTGCATGCCGTCTGTCCGCCCGTCCGTCCGTCATTACCTACAAGCTATAATGGCAACAAATATATGCTATCAATGATGGATGACCTGCCTAGGTTTGTTGATTTCGTAGCGGTACCGGATAGGGGGCGAACACAGTAGCCTGGGTACAATTTGAACAAAAACTTAGCCGATATACGATTTCAAAGTAATCATTAACTGATAAAGGGTTTAATTTTACTGGTGAAGTCATGAAATCCAAATTGTAAAAGATCAAGAAATTGCAGACTGCTACCTACCACCCGGAGTCAAATGCAATAGAGCGACAACATTCCACATTGGCTAATTATCTCATTAGTTTTGAGTTCACTTAGAGGGCTGAAATTTTGTACGTGGGCTTTAAAAAAAATCCTTCTTAAGGTTGCCATACAGAAATTTCGTTTTTACTATATTTTGGACACTGTCTGACAACGAGTCCACGTAGACAGTCGAAATTTCTTCCTTGTTATAATGTCAGATGGCTCCACTTGTACCATTTTGACCAGTTTTCAAGGAATAAGCAGTAAAAGCATATAGAATATAAAATCGACGATGTCTCGACCCGATAAAAGGAAGCCTAATTTTTTTTAGAAACTTACTGCAAATTTCTTCCTTCGAATTTTGACACATTGGTCGAGGCCGACAACAATGCCTGGCTCCAATAAAAAATCAAGGATCTGGACCTGATATATTAATTGGAATATCTGAAAACAACTGCAGTCGGAAACCAGACTAAATAAAATTTCTACCGAAACATTTTCTGTAAATTTCTAAGAAGAAATAAATGCTTATTGCTCATCAGCGCGTCTACGCTCATAAATATTGTTAGTGGCCCAAGCATCCAATAATGCATAAAATTTTAAGAAAAAAATTACCAATAAATTTCCTCGAGAAACTTGAGGTCTTCCCTACATCAGATTGAGGGTTTGTTGATTTTATATTTGAGCGAGGCGAGCGCCTCTACAATACAACAAGTAACGAAGGTAAAGTTCGTTTCGTAATTACAATATATTTTATACACAAGGGTAATAGTAAGTAAAGCTTCAAACATGGAGTAAATCGGCCAACCCCTTCTTGGTGTTGCCATATAAAAAGTTTGGTTTTTGACGTATACTGTAAAAATGATTAGAAATTTTTATTTTACCGCAAAGTTCTTCAGGATATGAAGTCCTATAGAATTGGTTATAATCATTTTTACTGTTCGACGAACTGTTCTGGAGATATATATGTAAAAAACCACTTCAGGAATCAAACTTTGAGAGATGGGTGACCATATGAAATTCATACGGGCTGTCTTCTAGGTCTTACACCAAATTTAGCTTTTTTACTAGTTCTTTGTAAATAAGTTGGATTAGGTAATGTGACCTGCCTGAGCACACTGATCTGATTCCCCCTGGCAATCAGTTTTTTTGAAGGGGTGGGGGGGGGGGGGAGCCGTGGCTCAATATCCAATTGGTTGAATTGTGACATCACGACTCAAGCTAGCAGCAGGTTTACGTTTAATTAAGCGATTTGCAATAACTAAACATTTTATTTCGCACACTTACAAACTGTCGCATCTACTGCATTTAGTCATGATTAAGTAACTCACTTGGCATAGCGGAGGAATGTTCAGTTGGGCTTGCTGTTTGTTTACGTACACTATTGAGGACTCCCACTGACGGCGGCAGTGATTTACGTTATACAATGTAATTATAATTGCAATTATAATTGCTGTTCACAGAGTAAAAGTTGCTTCCGATGATTGTACATTGAGGAGCAGGGCTGATTCGGTGGATCAGGTTGATCAGTCTTAAGTGTCATGTCGACAAGTACATTGGCAAAAGTGAATGATTGTAATAAATTAGTTATTATCTGTAATTTTCAGTCTTCTTATTATTGGGGACATGACACGAGCTAACATTATTTAACTTATTAACAGAAACATCTACTTGCGAAATTTATTTAAAATATTTTTACGCCGCACAAAATAGATTCTTGCTATGGAATTCGCCTGCCTCACTAAAATCAAAGCAAGGTTTCACATCAAGCGGTAGCATGGCATGCCTGTAATTAAAGGTGACGCCGTGTACACTTCGGCATTTATCTGATACAGACTGAACACAAAGTTCGGTACAATTCGGTCAATTGCCAGTAGTCAACTCACTTCTCATTTCTTAGTTGCTTATTGGTGTAAAACAAAGAAGTTTTCGGTACCAAACCCTGTTGCGTATAACGAAAAAAATCAATTAACTTTTTAGTCATTGACTACAGTCGGTGATTGTGTAGTGTTTAGTCTGCCTTAGTTGTAAGATGTTAATTGGGTTTCTTTCAGCAGATATAACCAAATACAACCGATAGCATTACGAATAATTTGCCAAAGCGCATTCCCTGTTGATATTACAACACCTCTAAAAGTGAGGGGAATGATCTTTTTTTACTCCTTTCTGAGTTTTTTCTTAAGAACAGTGTGATTGGGTTGGGAAATATGTAATTGGGGCGGGATTAAATATATTCGAGGGATTGGGTGATTCCAAAGAAAACTTACAATTTTATGCAAAACACAATTCTCCAGTAGGTAAGTGAAATTCTAAGAGATAAGCGTGGAATAATCGATCATTTTGTTTGCATAGTAAGCCATGTCTCAAACGTTTCGCGAATATCACCGATAATTTTAAGTGAATATTCAAGTGAATTATTAGCCTTTCGATTTGGGCCAAAAATATTTACTCTATTCGGAACTGGTCGAATACCAGCATCATCGGTAATTGCCTACCGTTTTCGCGCATCTCTTACATGAACGTGTTCTCGCTTTATCTCGCTGAATATTCGGCGATATTCCCGATACATGTATAGGACCAGGCCTACACTTGCAACGAATATTCTTCAACTATTCGGTATCCGGAAGCATTTTTACTATTTGGTCAAATACCAAATAGTTTAGATAGTGCTATTAAAATATCAGTCTTTTCGTATTTTTTGGGAATAATTTGACTCTTTTCGCTCGCTTACCATGTCAGCTTACGAATAAAGTCGTTCTGCTGGCAGGCATGGACAAGTATGTTTTCAGTAAGTTTTGACAAAGAACAATTGATTTAGTTTTCTGGTCACCAAGGTCATACACATAATTCTTAAATACATTATGAGCTCCGTAGAACTCAAATTTGTCCCAGCGGACCTACTAAGCATTTTTGAAACGTTTCCCTGTTGCTATATCTCATCATAGCGATCTCAAAAATATGCGTACGAACTAAGATTTGTCTCTTTAGTTATCTTAATTTTTGGACTTGGCAGATGATGATTGTAACTTTTGTCATTTCTGCCTTCAAAAGTGACTTCAACGATTCAATCAAAATATATTGCCACTGTTTTCTAATTTGTAGCTGCTCCACAAGGAAGTTTGTTTTAAATGGTAGATCGAATAGAATAGGAGATGAAATGCGGTTTACAAACCGATAATTCAGTCATATAATTTGGGTTTTTGGGCATAATTGTTGTACATTGCAATATCTCTTAAGAACGACGATTACGCGACGTTCAGAATAATTTGACAAATGCATGAATTTCAGGTCTCAGATTTTTATTAATTTCTCAAATAATTATAGTAACTTTAAAAATTCCTCTAAGGGCTCCTATTGAACTGATAATTTTTGAATATTAAAAATTGCACCCATGCCTCACTTATTCTAGAGTTGTAAACCTTCTTTTGTTTATTTAATATAAATCACGATTGTCCCTGCTCCAGCAATCATTTCAGACAATTTATGCTGAACTTTTAAGTAGCCGGTAACTATGACTTGAAACTGGTGTTTCTGACGAATTTTACCATGTGGTGCACGAAGACCTGTAATTTAGACGCTAAAATTTCCCATAAACTTATACTATGTCCGGTGTGTTGGCCTTGTGAATGTTTTGCATCTTTAACCTATCAGTAACGAAGTCCTTTTTATTCCATAAGTACAGACGCTTGATGTGACAGCCCACGCAACGTATTAGACTAATTATAGACTATGGTTGCTTAAAATTTTCACGTACTTTAATTTATTTATTTTTTTGCATCTAAACGATGGTAAAATAAAGAAAAGCAATTGTTTTTCTTGCACGTTTTTTTTTTTAACTTTTTTTAAACATAAAATTTACCTGAACTAAGTTCTTAAAAACTTGTATATAATAAACTTTTTGGGCTATATAAACAAAACTAAGATTATACTCACTTATAAGAAAAAAAAAATTCAAAATAATTGCAAAATATAACACATTTTTCCAGTTATCCAAGAAAAAAATATGAATATGATGAACACTCTATCTAAGTGCACAAAAAAAATTCATAAATACCGATGCCTGGTTTCACAGACCGCACACGACTTATAAACCATATATCTTACCTCAACAATGCTGATAACTCGCAGAGGACTAACTGGAAGGTAGACTATGGTAGCGTTCATAAAAACCTAGAATATAAGCACGGCGTGATCTGTGAAACCACGGGCAAACTTAACTTAACAATTATTAGGTTATTTTTGCCACGGGTCTGTACTCGTACTTAGACGTTAGTTTGAATGAGTTCGCTTTGGGACATGTAGGCATATCGGCGCTCATTAATTCTATACATATGTAAATCCCAAGTCGGCCAAGGAATCTATTTCATATCGATCGGTAAAAGTACCCCTTTTACGTACATAAAAGTTAAATTTATCCCACTTTTATAATTTACCCTTGCATTTTTAAACCACTCTGTATGAAATTCATCCCTAACGGAACCTCCGTAGGATTGATTTTAAAACAAATTTTAGATAATATCTAGGTAGATTTAGTAGGTTATTTTTATGATGTGGTGGAAATTTAGACCATGGACCGGGATGCCCTATAGAAGTTTGCCGCTTTATAGCCTCACCCTTTCAACAAAAAACCTTTGGCACTTAAACGTTTTATACATTCAAACGCTGATAAGTCGGTGGGGTATTATTAGGCGTAAAAGCTATGAAATTGTTCTCTGCTCATTTTGTATTGGTTTTAATTTTTGGAAGAAATTATATCAATTACCGCAATTTATTTGTGGGGGTTGATATTTTCCAAGTATTTCGAACAGAATGTATGTATACTTGATAGACAAAACGATAGTGAAAACTTACATGAAAAGAGCAAGAACCTGCCAATTGAAGACAGAAAACGAATATAGTAAGAGGCAAAGCCAGAATTTTTCATGGAAAGTGTTTTAGAAATATTTATAAAAAATAACAATACGAAATATTTCTAATTTAACGTTTCATTAGAACTGTTTTTTAATGTAGCTGCAATGGAGAATTACAGCTAAATTATGGCATTTTAGGTGGGTTAGTGTAGCGGTATATTAAAATAGTAAAAATGGGTGCCTATGCTCACTCTTACTTTATTGTTTGATTAAATTCCTAAATTACATGAACGTCAGAATATATGCTAAGATCTATTTGCATATGCAGCTTATGCTCTTAATTAACTCGTGCCGTTTGTCTAATTCTAAGGAATTCACGATGTTATTATGTTACCTTAATTAAATTGTCTGAAAGCATGTATAATTAGTATATCATCTTCCGACATTTATTTAATGTTATGCCTTTTACCTAATTCTAGAATTCACTTTTTGGTTTAAAACAAATCACACTAATGTCTTTATACTAAAAATTTTTTTTCCGACACCACCTTTTAGCATGTAAAATATTGTACCTGGGTACTGTATATTATGCTAATCACTATTTCTCCTTAAAAAAAAAACACTTTGATGATATGCGAAGTTGCATGTTAAATCACTATCGAACAAATGAGGGATTTCTTAGGGCTCGCCTCTTTTTATGGTCTCTGAACGGCGATTTGGTAATGAGTTACACACGAAAACTGCAAATTCAACATATTTTTCGTGTTCGATTGACTTGTAAAATGCCAGATTATCTCAATTAATTTATTTTACTTTATCCACGAATTCTCCTCGTTTATATATTTAAATATTGTAATTGTTCCAAAAATTCTCAATATGGTGGCGTCCTGCCATATTACTCCGTTTTCCGATGTGGAACGTAAATTTCTCTCAAATTTCCTCTGTCCCGTTCCCACAACTTTCTCTTTCCTATTCATTATGGGAATTAATTTTACCTTTTTTCTTAAATATGCATGTTTTGCAAATGTTTATTATCTAGAGCATACGAATTTCGCGAAGAAATTGCATTGTTTATGTTGTGCGTAGTATTGTTGTTGTACTGTATAAAAACTACCTCATTTGTTATCTTGTATACTAGTTCATTGAATTAGTAGAAATATATTAATATGTGTATTCTCTTTTGCTTACAGCTTAATTTTTGACTGCGGGATAATCCTGATTATTGGACTAAGGGAACACAATATAAGGATGTATGAAATACTTTGCATGTTAGGTATTCATGGCTTATTTATTTCACCTGTGTTCAACGAGTACATTTACTGATAAATTTACATACCTGTTAAGTCCCAGTGTGGGCTTAGCATAAAAAGGGGCAGGTGCCGGTTTTTAAAAAATGACAAGACAGGATTTTCAATTTGACAAATAATTTCGCTTGTTTATTAATCACAAATATAACTCTTAACAGCTAGGCAATTCAGTACTTAAATTCTAATTCAATTCACAATTCTACTTTAATTCACTTCAACTTACAATAATTAAAATTAACGAGCCTCCACTGGCGAATTTCTTAATCCTTAATCTGTAATAAAAAACAAGATCAATTATTATTCATCAACTCAAACAAAAAAGGGGGTTGGAATTTCGGGTGACAGAGTGAGCGTCATTCAGCTGCTCATAAAAAATCTGGGATCAAGTCTCCCAATATAGGATGCTGAAATAAAATATTAGAAATTTTGATTATTTTGTTAGTATAAAAGGGATTCAGAAATACTTCCCTTGGTTTTGTTAATCAAGACTTAATTTGGTTTCAGAGCCACCGATCTGTCTTGTCGCTTGGTCAAATCGCAAGTGATTTTCTATTTCCAGTCGCTCGCCTTTTATAGGCAGAAACACAATAGAAATTGTGTCTGCCAGTGGCGTTGCCATGACGCTCGCGTCGTTTGCTAGATTTTTACATATTTAGACACCCAGTGACGTCTTAATCGGAATATTTTGCTATGTACAGAACGCTGCCATATTGAATCTGTCAAACGATTTGGTGGCAGCTGCTTGTTTATAGGTAAGTGTTTACTTTTTAAAATGTTTCTTACTAAATTGTTATTAATAATTTGTTTTTTCTTTTTGATTTTTAGCTGACGGCCTAGGATTGGATTTCCCCTTTTTCAAAGTTAAGTTTGAGTTTTTAGTTAAAGTCTCAGATCATGAAATGATTTGAGATTTTTATAATTGTTTATGTTGTGACTGATGCTTGTTTTTATTTTTAGATTATTTTACTGATAGCATCGAGGGATCTTTGAGTATATTGTCTTCGTGGGAAACATCGCGGGATTTGTTGTTATTAAAAAGTGTGAGAGTTTTCAATATTTTAGTTTTAGTTTAAATAATTGTTCCGCGGCGGAACATCCTCCCGTCTCTCGAAAAGAAAGGAATTATGTTTTGTTAGTAAGAATAAATGATTTTGTATAAACTTACGTTACTGGTTTTATCTTGCAATCGAACCCTAATTTGTCCAGTTTTCATTTTGAGGAACCGAAGTGTGTCTCCATCTTCGGTTGTGATGCGGAAGCATTTTCTCGCTGTGAATACTTTTAACCATGGGATTGGCTGGGTACGCACTTGTTCCCAAAGATGTGGCTCAACGATAAACTTCGTAGGAGGCCTTGCTGGTGCTATAGTTGGACGATGTTCTGAAGCCGTCAGAGCTGGCCTTTCGCGTGATACGTTGTGTGGTATGTTGTGCGGCGCGTCGTGAAGCGACGTCGCTGCTGCCGTTGTTGTTGTGGTACAGGCCGTCAGTGCTGACCTTTTACGATTCGTGCTTTTGTGTGGAGTTGTGCCAGCCCCAAATTCAAGAGGCTGTTCTGGTATTTGGAGAAGTTTTTTGCTTGCCCCTGTAGGAGGTCTAGCTGGCCTTGTAGGTTTTCTGGTAGTTATTTCGTCAGCCAGATTTCTTATTTTTGGGCGTGCCTGTAGGGCTTCGAAGGGCGGTACGAACGTCTTTGGTCGCCTGGGCATATCGGTTGTCCTGAGCTTGTCCTTTAAAGGAATCTCGAGCTCAGGGACGTCATCGATGTAAAGACAGTCATCTAAACTTGGCAAAGAGTTCATTTTTTCCTGTTGTTTGGAGAATAAAAACCAAAACTAGGAAGAAAAAAAAATAGTAAAAATAAAAAATAAAAAATAAAAATACATGATATGATCACTCACAAATAAAAAATTAGATCCAAAAAATAAAAAATGAAATAATAAAATTAAAAAAGGGAAGACTGTGCAATTTTTATTCTGCTTCTTTCTGCTTCGCTAGTTGTCAAATTTTTGGCGCAATGGACCTGTTTTTTGTACCGCGACAATTCAATTGTTTTAATTGCCGCCCGTTTAGTCGAACGTTGCCTAAGTACAATACCTATGCAACCTTGTGTGTTACCCTAGTACAAAACTAGTGCAACGATTCGTGGAGAACTGGGTAAGAAATGAATGAACGCCTGCTTCTGGTAAAAGTGAAAACTGTACTATATTTTACTTTATACAAAATTACGTTTTTATAATAAAAAGATGCTTATTTGACATTTTCGTAAACCTTAAATTCTAAGCAACATAAAATTTTATCATTTCATATTTTCCCACACCTTATCACCACAAAATATTTTTGTCGGATTCTAATTACATGCAATACCTTTGTCGGATTCTAGTTTCATTGCCAGACGATTTTGTGGCGACAAGAATGTGGGAAATGTCTAGTCAACAAATTTGCTGTAAGAGCTGTAAAATTTAGCAATAATGATGAATGTTATATACATACATTCATCTGTTTGCTAAATTTTATGGAATTTTAATACTTTTATTTCTATTACTGATTTATATGGTATGTGATATTCAACATCCTCCCCCGCGTTGAACGTTAAGTTCAACCATTTCTACCGTTTCAGGTCGGAGGCTGAATTGAGAGCCTGCATTGTTGGGCCGTGCTACTCTAGCTGCCGGGGTTGGAGGCAATGGTCGTCTTGCTGGGTGTTGTCTTGTGAGATGCTTCCAGAGGAGATAACTACAGATGATTAGAGTTATGAGCAGCCCAATGTATCCGATGGCAAACTGATGGGCATCTTGATGAGTGATAACCTTGGTGGATTCTTCTGCAACACGTAGTTGTTGTAGTTTATCCTTAAGCTCAATAATGTCATTGGAGATATTTTGATGTTCTGAGGGTTTATAATAGAGCTCTGCAATCTCAACTGGACCTAAAAGTTCAGTTAGATTCTTGGTAGGAATAAACGATGTTCTTAATGTAGAAGGGTATAGGTTATGTGCTTGGATAGTAGTTGATTCATCCTTGATGGTGCAACCATTGCTGATATTGAGTACTCCTGATCCTTCCTTCATGATGTAGATCCAATGGTTTGAACTGACAAGTTGTATCCATCGGGGTGTATTATAGGATTTGTTAATCTTGCAGGTAGACAATGATGGAGAGTTTGTGAGAAATCCAATTTCACAAGCGCTGGTGTTGGCTCCCTTTCTGAATAGAGGATGATGCTGCTTGCACAAATGATTGAAGTGGCCAATTGTAGAACATATTGCCATTTCTTGTTCCGACAACGGATAGTATTGATCACGATGTAGATTGATCATGAGGAATTGAGATGACGGCTCGATGATCACAAATGAGTCGTTAACCAAAACTGGAACCGAAACAATTCGTAGTAATTCGAATGGTTCGTAAGAAAGTAGTGGTAGTTTCACTCTGAAGATCAACTGTGTTTTTGCTACACGCACTTCAACGGTCATGAGGCTGTAGAGTTCTAATAAATTACCTTGATTTGCTGGTAACCGCAAGGTCGGTGGTAGATTTTCTTTGATAATAATTAATTGATTTCGAAACTGCTTCGGTGTTAGTAGTGTGGGATTCATCTTTCCGTGGTGAGTGTCTATAATGACATCCAACAACATTGTCTGCATTCGTTGATAGTTGGTGGTTGCCAAAATTAAACGCACTGCCAAGGCGTTGAAGATTTCTAAGATTCTTTGTTCTTGAACTTCCTTGGTTATCCCTTTTAGTTGGAGAATGGTTCGATTTATATTGTCTTCAAACTCTTGTAGTCGACCTGCCATTATCTCACTAGATTTTTTGATTACATTTACCGTTGAGTCCACTATAGAAGTTTGGTTTTTTAGTAATTCCAGTAAATGTTGCTGATTTCCCTCAAGATTATTTATTATTTGAGACATTTTTTCGGCATAGGTCGAATCCAATACTCCAAATAAGGAATGTGCAAGATTTCCCACAATATCTAATGGGGCCCTTCTATGTCTTGAACTCGAGTCACGGGTGAGCAACGCATTGTTGTTTTCGAGTTCTGTTACTGTGTTAGAAAATTGAACAACTGTTTGTGTGCATGCTTGAGTACTGCTTGTTGAATCACAAATCTTCCTTAGATTGTTTATCCCATTCTTGACAATATCTAATGGGGCCCTTCTATGTCTTGAACTCGAGTCACGGGTGAGCAACGCATTGTTGTTTTCGAGTTCTGTTACTGTGTTAGAAAATTGAACAACTGTTTGTGTGCATGCTTGAGTACTGCTTGTTGAATCACAAATCTTCCTTAGATTGTTTATCCCATTCTTGATGTTTTCAAGCTCCTTCCAGTATGATTCCAAGTTGTAGTATATAATCAGTTTCCATTCGTTGGTCACGAGGTGAGTGGATCCCATGCTTTCAAAGTACAATCCTGGTTGAGTTTTAAAAGGAGATAACTGTATTGGACTGTTCGCTAATATCGGTACAATCAGGCATGCCAGAAGAACCACACTTATAGGTGAGATTGCACGTCGGGATTTTTTGGCAGGAGTCCCATGTTGCGGTTCTCTCTCTTCGTCTCTCTTGTTGCCTGAAGGAAGAGCGCTCTGGATATTAGGATCTGCTGAAGGCTCGACTCCAGCGGAAATGTTTAGTTCTTGTTCTATAGGTAATGGAGCTAATTTATGTATCGGCCGTTTTAACATTCCGGATATTGTTTTGACATCAGCCACTCGAACCAAGCCATCTGGTCCCTTAATAGTGTTAACTATTCGTCCTAATTGCCAACTTAATGGAGGGAGATTGTCATCCTTTATCACGACCATAGTCCCTGGTTGCACGTTTGCGCAGCGCTGCTTCCATTTGTAGCGATGCTGCAACTCACATAAGTACTCCCTTGTCCATCGCTGCCAGAACTGGTTTTTTAACTCTGATATTTGTTTCCAATTTTTGAGCAGAGACGTCCTTGAAGAATGTGCATTGGGATCAACAGCACTTGTTAGTGGTTCGCCAATTAGAAAATGACCTGGTGTTAGCGCACAAAGATCATTTGGATTGCTTGACATTGGTGTTAAAGGCCTTGAGTTCAAAATTGCCTCAATCTCTGTCATTATTGTCGTTAATTCTTCAAAAGTCAGGGAAGCTGAAGCTACACTCATTTTAAATAAATGCTTAGCTGACTTTACTGCAGCTTCCCATAGGCCACCGAAATGAGGAGCTCTTGGTGGGATGAAATGGAAGTCAATGCCTCTATTTGTGCACAACTGTGTTATTTTTCCTTCAGCATTTTTGCTATACACTGCTTGTTGAATCTCCTTTAACTGGTTGCTGGCTCCCACGAAGTTAGTTGCATTGTCACAGTAAATATTTCTACAGTTACCTCGCCTGCTCACAAATCGCTTCAGGGCTCCAACAAATGCATCGGTACTAAGATCGCTTACCACTTCTATATGGACTGCTTTGGTGGAAAAGCAACAAAATATGGCCACGTAACATTTTTGAGGTCTCTTACCTCTCAGCTTGAAATGAATGGAGAACGGTCCACAGAAGTCAATTCCCACGTTGATAAATGGTCTTGACGGTTGAACTCTGTGAGCAGGAAGATTTCCCATAAACTGCCCAAAGAGTTTCGGCTTAAATTTGCAGCAACGGACGCAATTTTGAATTATTGACCTGGCAATAGTTTTTCCTTTGATGGGCCAAAATTTTTGTCTTGTTATTGCCAGTAGTGCTTGGGCGCCTACGTGTGAGTTTGTTTCATGAATATGAGTCAGCAATAATTTGGTTACGTGGTGACCATATGGTAGAAGAATTGGATGTTTAGCGTCGTAAGGCAGTTCGGATTCTTGAAGCCTTCCTCCAACTCTTATAATTCCCGTTTCATCTAAGAATGGGCTAAGACTGCATAAGTTGCTGTTTGCATTAACGTGCTTACTTCCTTGAAGATATGCTATGTCTTCTTCGAAACCTTGCTGTTGAACTTCCTTTAGGATCACCATTAATGCACTATCTAATTCTTGTACGCTAAGCTGATCGTTTTTCCGTTCCTTCGGCAGTTGACCGATGTTTTTAATAAATCTCAGGATGTATGCCAACGTTCTTTGTAAATATTTGAACGAATTTCTGTGCTCAATACCTTCTAATATAGAAGTCCTCCTCGTGATTGTTGATAGCACCACCTTTGCCTGTCTCTTTTCCAAGTCTGTCGTCAAATTTGATGGTTTCAGCGGCCATGAGGATTGATGCCCATGTAGGAAAAGTGGCCCATACCACCATAGAGAATTGTTCTTTAGGCGCTCTGGCGTAGTTCCCCGTGAAGCTAGATCCGCAGGGTTGTGTTTTGATGGTACATGGAGCCATTGATCGGCTGTACTTACTTCTTGGATTGCAGCTATGCGATTGGCTACAAATGTGTAATGTGAAGATGATGATGAATTTAGCCAGGCTAGCACTATTTCTGAATCGGACCAACAATAACAGGGGTGATTCCATTTCAAATCCCTTTTAACTCGATGCATTAAGTTGGCTGTTAACTTTGCAGCGCACAACTCTAATCTGGGTATTGTTACGTTTTTCTTTGGTGCTGCTTTAGATTTGGCACATAGCAATCTCACTATTATAAGTCCATTCTGAAGAATAGATCGTATATATATTACAGCCCCTATTGCTCGTTCAGATGCATCTGAGAAAGCATGTAATTGCATAGAGCACGGCACATTTCCTGAACTAACATGTCTCTGTATTTTTATGTCATTTAAGACACCAAAACTCTGACGAAAGTTGATCCAGATAGAGCTATGTTCGTCTGGTAGTTTATCGTCCCAGCCTAGGTTAAGTGCCCACAATTCTCGTAAGAAAATCTTCATCTTTACAATAACCGGACTCATGAAACCAAGAGGATCAAATAGATGAGCTATGTCTGACAAAACACTTCTCTTGGTAATAGTTTGTTCATCTGTCCATTGAGTTTTGATAGCAAACTCATCAGAACGTGGTAGCCATGTTATTCCCAAAGTTTTTACGTGGCAGTCATTATCGTCATGGAGTTCTAGCTGCGGTGCCCTGTCTTCTGAAGCGATATTTTCCAATAATGCAGTGTGGTTCGCGCACCACTTACGTAATTTGAATCCTCCAGATTGGAGAATTTGAGTTAGTTATTCTTGTGTTTCCATGGCTTCACTGAGACTATTGCAACCAGTCATAACATCGTCGACGTAGAAGTCTTGCATGAGTGTCGAGGCTCCCAGAGGGCGTTGTTCTGCCATTTGGCCTGCCAGTCGTTGGAGACATTTCGTCGCCAAGTACGGAGCCGTTCTTACACCGTAGGTAACCGTAGATAATTGATAACATTTCAATTGCTTGGATGGATCATCTCTCCAAAGGATTAATTGATATTTCCTGTCATCCTTGTCCAGTATTACTTGACGGTACATTTTTTCTATGTCCGCTGTGAACACATACCGTGGTAGACGAAAGCGTAGTAATATGGAGAAGAGTTCATCTTGAATAGTGGGCCCAGTATATAAGATGTCGTTCAATGAAACATTCGACGACGTTTTCATCGATGCATCGAAAACTACACGAAGCTTCGTGGTGGTACTATCTGGCTTAGTCACGCAGTGATGTGGAAGGAAGAAGTATGGTCCTGAGATTTCTTTTAAACTGATCTCTTCCATATGCCCAAGATTTTTATATTCGTTAAGGAAGTCAATATACTGCGCCCTTATATCTGGGTTTCTAGTCAGCTTTCGTTCTAACGAATAAAATCTATTAAGCGCGATGTCTTTCGACTCTCCTAGATTCGTTGCTTCATGTGCGAAGGGCAGCCTTACCACAAAACGACCTGTATCATCCCTTCTCACGGATTGATTGAAGTGTGATTCACACTTGATTTCTGATGCCGACAAGGTTGGGTTAGTAGAGTCAACTTCTTCTTGTTTCCAAAATCGTTCAACTTGTTCATTTAGTTTGGCTTCTTCTTCTTTGGAGCAAATACCACACAAGACATGGGTAGCGGATGTGTTCGACGTTTTTCCGCTGACTATCCAACCTAATTTAGTGTTTTGCAGGATGGGAAGGGTATCTTCTAGTTTAATGTGTCCAGCTAGGAGTAGTTGGAAAAAGGTGTCTGCTCCTATAAGCAAGTCGATTCTGCCTGGACAATTGAATTCCGGGTCTGCTAATTCAATATTCCGTGGAATGGACCAGTTTGTGATATCCAAAGACTGAGATGGTTGATGTGTTGTTATTTCTGGCAGAATATGCGCTTCGATTCTGGTTGAGAAGTTGCATGTTCTTGATCGCAGCTCTACATTGATCCTCTTGTGGGCCTTCTGCGGACGTTGACCAATGCCTTGAATTTGTAATGGGTCAAATGTTTCTCTTAGTGCCAGTTTCTTCGCCAGCTGCTCTGTTATAAAATTCAATTGAGAACCGGAATCTAGTATTGCCCTGCACTCCACTTCCAATCCCTCGTTATTTCGTAACCTTACAATCACAGTGCTCAACAAAACATAACTCCTTTGCGACTTCGTTACTTGTGCAGCTAAAGTGGTTGGTTTTTGAGAAGATGAGCTGATTGGCGAAAGGTGTGAGTTTTGTTGACCCGATGGTGGGTATACCTTGCTTGATTCCTGTATCTTCTGTAGAGTTTCTCCTCTTGTGTTGTACTGAATTTTACCTTCTCCTTCAAGATGTAATAAGGTGTTATGTTTTGATGAACACGTTTTACAACCTCTAAGAGAGCAATTCTTAACGGAATGGCCCACCTTCATGCAGTTTACACATAGATTATGTTTTCTAACCATGTCAAGCCTGCTTGATGGGCTCTTGGAAAGGAAGTCCTTGCAAGAATATAATGGATGACTCTGCTTGCAAATAATACACTTGCTCTTCATTGAAGTTGCCATGAATGCGGAAGATTTCGACTGATTTGTAAGTTTCGGGCTAGGTCTTACGTTGCATAAAGTTCGGCCTCCAAGAGCTTCTAGGGACTGAAATCGAGTTTCTAGAAATTTCAGGAAGTTCCCAATTGTGTCTAGTTCTCTTGGTGCATCTAGTGATTGCTCGTATAAGCCATGTGTAGTTTTGTCTAATTTTTTGATTACTATATGTATTATCAAAGGATCCCATGTTTCTGTATGCAATCCTAAATTTTTCAGTCCATACAGACATTCATTGGTTGTGTCGTGCAGGCTCTTAATAGCTGCAGCCGATTCAGCTTGAATTGTTGGTTGTGACAGTAGTCGACTCAATATCGCCGTAACAAGTAACCGCTTATTATTATATCGGTTATTCAGGATACCCCACGCATCGTCGTAGTTCTCATTAGAAATTTGCAGATGTTGAATTAACGCCCTTGCTTCTCCGCTCAGATTGGTTTTTAGATAGAACATCTTCTGAGTGTTGCTTATAGTTTGGTTGTGTATTAGCTGGACATACAAATCATGGAACTGTGTCCACTGTAAATAGTTGCCATCAAATATGGGCAGAGAAATCTTTGGCAATTTAATCAAGCTTTCTTGAGGTCTTGAAGGTGCAGGCTGTTCGGTGGATTTATCTTCAAGAATTGATACTTGCTGTTGGAGTGAAATGATAGTATCTTGCGTCCAGCCATCAAGGTTATAGAACAGATCTGATTTATAGCCCAATGGATTGTCTTCATTGGCAATTTCCCAAATTTGTTGGTCATTGTCAACCATCTCTCTCTGATATTGTTTGAGTATATCAATTTTTAGTTTGAAATATTGGCTTGGATGCTGTTGATCCTGCCTTGACTCAATATCTCTTATTTGGTGTGTTGTGAGCCGCATTAGGGCCTTTTGCTTGCGTGTTAGCTTGCAAGCGTCCACATCCATAGTTTTGCCTTCATATAGTTCTGAAATTAATGAAGGTTTGCGTCCGTTGTCATTTTGTTTAACATTGTCATCGCAGTCGTCGTCGCTGCTACCTTCCTCATCATCTAAATTACCACTGTTCTCATCAGCCTGCTTATTGTTGCTGCTGGATTCAGCGCCTGCTGAGCTTGTCGCTCCATGATTGCCTTCTTTAGTAGTAGCCGTGGGCTCGCACGTAGCTTGATGTTCCAATAATAAACTGTTTAGTGTAAGGTACACCTGTTCTAGCTTCTTGAAATACTCGTTTTTGAAGTAGTGTGAACTGGCAAGCCGCTCCTGGAATGGAGTGAGTCTTTTGTGGTTTGATTGAATTATACGCCAGTATTTGTCTAATAACTGTATTCTCTTTGCGATGTAATCTTCAGTTTTACGGTCTAATGAATCCTTGCCGAAATTTATTAGTAGCTTTTCTAGTTTACTACCAATATCATGCTGTTCTTGCAGCATCCGTGCAACTTCTTCATCAGCCATGGTTTGAATCCGGATAAAACTTCTTGATTTTAGCCTTTGTAATGATCCTCTATGATGTGCAGCAGTAATAGGGTGCTGCTATAAATTCACCTTCGATGCTGGTGTCTGTGGCCTTCCTCGATATGGAAGCAGTGTAGTGCAATTCTCTTAATAGAGAATCACGTCGGGGTCACCAAATGTTCTTTGTACCGCGACAATTCAATTGTTTTAATTGCCGCCCGTTTAGTCGAACGTTGCCTAAGTACAATACCTATGCAACCTTGTGTGTTACCCTAGTACAAAACTAGTGCAACGATTCGTGGAGAACTGGGTAAGAAATGAATGAACGCCTGCTTCTGGTAAAAGTGAAAACTGTACTATATTTTACTTTATACAAAATTACGTTTTTATAATAAAAAGATGCTTATTTGACATTTTCGTAAACCTTAAATTCTAAGCAACATAAAATTTTATCATTTCATATTTTCCCACACCTTATCACCACAAAATATTTTTGTCGGATTCTAATTACATGCAATACCTTTGTCGGATTCTAGTTTCATTGCCAGACGATTTTGTGGCGACAAGAATGTGGGAAATGTCTAGTCAACAAATTTGCTGTAAGAGCTGTAAAATTTAGCAATAATGATGAATGTTATATACATACATTCATCTGTTTGCTAAATTTTATGGAATTTTAATACTTTTATTTCTATTACTGATTTATATGGTATGTGATATTCAACAGGACCATCAGTGAAGTTGGTTTTAATTTGGTAGTGTTTTGCATTGCCGGCAATTTATTGGTTTGATAGTTCCCACATATTTTGGAAGATGGCGTTATTGCTTCGTGCTGAAGAGTGTGGGTGGTCAGATATTTTTGATCACACGTATTAATCGGCTTATCATTGGTTGTGTTTTTTTTTTTTACATTTTTGTACTCGGCTGATGATATTGTTGCTTTGTTATTTGACATTTACAATGACTAGTAAATTTCCTGCTGACTAGTCAGTTGATCGAACGTACAGCGTTTGTAGTAGATGTGCTAGTTGGGAAGTAGCTAGCAATTGTTGTCGCTGCTTTGACTTGTGTAAGATTTTATACTACTCCTGCTGGTTTAGATTTTGTTGGTTTTCTTCGATTGGTAATCTAAACAATTTTGTTATTGGTCGACAGTATTCTTGCTGCGCTGTTTTAACTGTCGCTACTCTGACTTTGTTGTCCGTTCCAATATGAATCTTAATTATTCTGCCGAGTAACCATTTTGTGGGAGGACAATTTTGTTGTGGATTAAAACCAAATCGTTTACCTTGAGATTATTTTTTGTAGTTCTCCATTTAGTACGTTGCTGCATGTTGTGAATATATTCGACAGACCATTTTCTCCAAAATTGTTCTGTCAAATATTGTATGTATTGCCATTTTTTAGTAAGGTTGTAGTTTTCAGATGCAGATGGCTCTGGAACCGCTTTGATATTTCTGCCTGTCAGGAAATGGCCGGGTGTTAACACGTTGTAATCATTTGGATCGTTAGATAATGGTGTCAGCGGGCGTGAATTGACACATGCTTCAATTTGGCACATAACAGTATGTAGTTCTTCGTATGTTAATGTGGTGTTCTGAAGTGTTCGTTTAAGATGGGTTTTTATTGATTTCACTTCTGCTTGCCATAGACCGCCAAAGTGTGGCGCTGCAGGTGGGTTGAAATGCCAAGTGATTTCCCTTAGCATCATATCATTGGAAATGTCACACGGAAGTTGTGATAATAATTGTTTCAATTGAATTAACAGCTCCTTGCTAGCTCCAATGAAATTTGTGCCACAGTCAGAATATAAATGTCGGCAAAGTCCTCTTCTGCTAGTGAATCTTTTGAGGGCTGCGATGAATGCTGTGGTGGTGAGGTCTGTCACCACTTCTATGTGTATCGCTTTAGTGGCCATGCATATGAACACACAAAAATATGCCTTTATTATCTTGGCATTTCTTATTTTTGATGTTTTCATATCGATGGGGCCCGCATAGTCTACTCCAGTGTGTTCAAACGCCATAGATGGCGTTGTTCTTGGGGTAGGTAGATTTCCCATCAACTGAGCTGATACTTTTGGTTTGGTTCGAAAACACGCTATGCATTGGTGAATTCGTTTTCTGATCACATTTCTGGCGTTTATTAGCCAGTATTTGTTTCGCAGTTTGTTAAGGATGAGTTGTGTGCCACCGTGTAAGGTGTAATGATGAATATAGTCAATGATTGTTTTAGATATGTGATGATTATTAGGCAAAATCATCGGGTGTTTTTGGTCGTAGGTTAGAATAGAGTTTTCGATTCTACCACCGACACGAATGACTTGGTTGGAGGCTAAAAAGGGATTTAAGCTTAAGATTTGACTTTTGTTTGAGATTGGTTTGAATCTTGACAAGAGTTCGTATTCATGAGGGAACGCTTGTTTTTGATCTAGCGTGACGATTGTGACTTCTGCTTGTCGAAGTTCGTCACATGTTAAATGGGTGTTCGAACGATTTATTGGTGTTGTGCGACAGTTGTCAATAAATCTTCTACAGTAAGCGATAATGCGAATTAGCTTTGGAAATGAGGAGTATTTGTTTAGCCATTCATAATTGTCGTTGGTACAAATCAATGCTTTGACCTTTCTCGATTCAAGTTCAAGACACTTGTTGCTGACGTGTTTTTTTGGCCAGCTGTTAGCATCTTGCTGAAGCCAGGGTGGACCCTTCCACCATAGGTCATGATTGCGGACTTCAGAAGGGTACAATCCTCGAGTGGCGCAGTCTGCTGGATTATCCTTCGTTGGTACAAAGCGCCAGAGCTGTGGTTGGATGTTTACTTGGATTTCTGCCACGCGATTAGCTACGAATGTCTTCCATCGCATTGGATGTTCTTGAATCCAAGCTAGTGTGATTTCTGAATCGCACCAAGCTATTATTGCTACATCCTGCAGCTTCATGTCGGTTTGTATTTGCTTAATGAGGCGTGACAGGAGGAGGGCTCCGCATAATTCTAGCTTTGGTAGTGATGTTGTTTTTGTGGGTGCGATTCTTGTTTTGGACGTTACTAAATGGGTGACAATTGAGTTGTCATTGTTGACAATTCTTAAAAATGCGACGCTTGCGTAGGCTGCTGTCGATGCGTCACAAAAACCGTGTAGTTGCATATTTTTTATCTTCGGAGAGAATTCTATCCATCTAGGAATTTTTATTGTTTTTACATCTTGTAGATTCTCTCTATATTTTATCCATTCTTGCGTTAGTGAGGATGTTAGTGGTTCATCCCATGAGTATCCAGCGAGCCATGGTTTTTGAATAATGATTTTTGCGATGACAACGCATGGAGCTAACCATCCAAGTGGATCGAACAAAGCTGCAGTTTCTGATAAAATGCTCCGTTTTGTATAGTTGTCTCTCATTTTTATTGATTTGGTAGTGAACCCAAATTCATCTGTGATAGGATTCCACTGAAGTCCGAGAGTTTTTATTGTGTCTCCTTCTGAGAGGGTGAGAATGGTGTTGATTTCTTGATCTTTTGCTGGAATTTTTGCCAGAAATTCTGAGCTATTTGATGTCCATTTTCTGAGGTTAAATCCTCCCTTGCTCAAAGTGTCAATAAGCTCTTGCTGACGTAATAGGCCTGTACTTATGTCATGTGCTCCTGCTAACAAGTCATCAACGTAGAAGGCTGTTTTTATGCTCTGAGCAGCAAATGGAGAGTTTTGTTCTTCGTCTTTCGCTAGTTGGTGAAGTGTTCGGATAGCCAGATATGGCGCTGCTGCTGTTCCGAACGTGACAGTAGTCATTCGAAAGTCCTTTATGGGTTCTTCTGGGCTGTTTCTCCAGACGATTCTCTGGTAGTCTTGGTGTTCTGGATGCATATGTATCATCCTGTACATTTTCTCAATGTCGGCTGTCATCACGTATTTGTACAGACGCCATTGTAAGATGATGGCCCATAGTGTAGGTTGAATTGTTGGGCCTACCAGCATCTGCTCATTTAGTGACCGGCCGTTGGTTGATCGAGCTGAGGCATTGAATACTACTCGAGTTTTGGTCGTTGAACTTTCCTTTATGACTGCGTGGTGCGGCAGATAGTAATTTTGGACTTGATTTGATCTGCCTTCGTTAAGTTTTAAGTCAAGTTGATTTGACGGAATTTCTGTCATATGTCCCAGCTGTTGGTACTCCTTTATGCATGCTTTATACTGTGTTGCCAGTTCTGGTTGCTTTTCTAGTCATTTCTCGAGTTGAAAGAACTGCCTTAATGCCATGGGTCGTGATTGCCCAAGTTCTGGTCCATTGTCAGTTTTGAAGGGCAATTTTACTTGGTAGGCTCCATGACTTAAACGATGGTGGGTTTCTTTGTAGATTCTCTCGCACAGTTCGTCGTCGGGATGGACTACTTTGTGCGGTATCTCTTTTATTTCCCAGAATCGTTTCAGTTGAAGATCTAATTTGTCCTCTTCAGTTATTTGGACCGTGAGTGTTTTGAAGTGATTAGTTTCGTTTTTGTGTTTTATTTTGCCCATCAAAATCCAGCCCAGTTGAGTATATTGTGCTGTGGGTTCTCCCGGAGCACCTTTGATGATACCGTTTTCGATAATGTCGGCGTAAATGTCAGCTCCCAATAAAACGTCAATTGGACCAGGTTGGTAGAACTTCGGGTCCGCTAGGTGTAGATGCTGCAGATAGCGTAATCCTTTGACGTTTAATGTGTCGGCTGGGACGAAGTCTGTGATTTTGTGTAGTATGAGGGCGTTCATGTTTGTTTCAAACTGGGTGTGGAGTGATTTTAATTTGAATGATGCCTGGGATTTTATGGAAGCTGTCTGAATTTTACCTAGTCCGGTTACTTTGACATTTGCAGGTTGTTTTCGCATTTGTAATCGTTTTATTGCACTTTCCGTAATAAACGAGACTTGAGAGCCCGAATCTATCAGTGCTCTCACTTGATGATTTTGTCCGTTTGGACCTTGAATCTGGACTAGTGCTGTTGACAACAATGCTCGGTTGATATTTGAAAATAATGATGTAGTGTGTGGCTTTTTGCTGCCACTAGGCTTTATGTCTGCTTGCCTCTGGTTATTATTTGTCACCTCGTTTTTTGCTTCGAGAGGTTGATTTATGTGTAGTAATGTGTTGTGCCGTTTGTGACACAGGAAGTAGGTTTTTTGGCTGGGACAACTATTGATGCTGTGTCCTGATGCGAGACAATTTTTGCAAAGCTTAAATTGTTGCACAAATTGTAATCTTGAAGCTGGATTTAATTGTTTAAATGCCGCGCAATGAAAAAGTGTATGATTCTGTTTGCACTTGGTGCAAGTATATGTTTTGCTCATGAAGGCATGAGCACCTTTGTGTGCATGGTTAGATGACGGTGTGTTATTTGAGTTCGTGGGTCTATATCCGCGCCGTAACTCTTGGGTATGTGGAGACCTTGTTTGTCGTCCATGTTTTGCTGAGTTCAAGTTTTGACGTACTTGAATTGATTCTAGAGTACGGAAACGTGACTCTAGAAAAGTTGACAGATCAGCGTATGTTGGTAACTCGTACTTGCTACCTAGTTCTTGTTCCCATAGTTGATGAGTCTCTGATGGGAGGCGTTGAACAATGTTATGAATTAATATAGCATCCCAATGTTCTATGGGTAAGTTTAAATATTTTAACTCGTGGAGGCTTTCTTCTGTCTGGTCTAGAAGAGTGCGAATGGCATGGGCGGATTCTGTTTTGATTTGCGGTTGGCTTAGTAAAGCCTTTAAGTGTGTGTTGACTAAGACTCGTTTGTTGTCATATCTTTTTTTTAATAGTTCCCATGCCTTGGTATAATTGGTTTCTGTAACTTCAAATTGACGTAATAAGCGTTCTGCTTCGCCAGTGACGCTGAGTTTGAGGTAGTGTAGTTTTTGGACCTTAGATATATTTAGGTCTGTGTGAATTAATGAATTGAACAGATCATGGAATGTTCGCCATGATCTGTAATTACCGTCGAATGTTGGTATATGAATCGGGGGTAGCCGTGTTTCTGGCTTTGAAAGTCGTACTGGCTGAACTC
This sequence comes from Dioctria rufipes, assembly GCA_963924295.1. Classification (NCBI taxonomy): domain Eukaryota; kingdom Metazoa; phylum Arthropoda; class Insecta; order Diptera; family Asilidae; genus Dioctria; species Dioctria rufipes. Next base: position 79,048,429 of record OZ002740.1, on the reverse strand, counting down.
TGGGCTCATTTGTGTTAGGAGGGAGTGCTGGGAATGACTGCTCTAATTCCTCTAATAGAGTAGAGAGGAGATTTATATATATGAGCTCGGTTTCCTCATATATTCCCCTTTGGCGTAGTCGCTTTGAGCGCCTTCTTTGGTTGACCAGATTGCTACATGCAGATCTGTGAAAGATCTCCAGAGTTTTTCTAGAGAATCTATGCGTGCTGCATAGTATTTCTTGCCTGCTTTGGTATCACTACCTGCCTTGGAGTGATTTATGGCGGCCTTGTTGATTTGATCATTAAGAGCTATCAGTGATAATGTTAAACTAGCGATATCCGCCATCTTGAAAATCTTCCTGTTTTATCCGGCTCGAAGGACCAATGTTAAGTCCCAGTGTGGGCTTAGCATAAAAAGGGGCAGGTGCCGGTTTTTAAAAAATGACAAGACAGGATTTTCAATTTGACAAATAATTTCGCTTGTTTATTAATCACAAATATAACTCTTAACAGCTAGGCAATTCAGTACTTAAATTCTAATTCAATTCACAATTCTACTTTAATTCAATTCAACTTACAATAATTAAAATTAACGAGCCTCCACTGGCGAATTTCTTAATCCTTAATCTGTAATAAAAAAAAAAGATCAATTATTATTCATCAACTCAAACAAAAAAGGGGGTTGGAATTTCGGGTGACAGAGTGAGCGTCATTCAGCTGCTCATAAAAAATCTGGGATCAAGTCTCCCAATATAGGATGCTGAAATAAAATATTAGAAATTTTGATTATTTTGTTAGTATAAAAGGGATTCAGAAATACTTCCCTTGGTTTTGTTAATCAAGACTTAATTTGGTTTCAGAGCCACCGATCTGTCTTGTCGCTTGGTCAAATCGCAAGTGATTTTCTATTTCCAGTCGCTCGCCTTTTATAGGCAGAAACACAATAGAAATTGTGTCTGCCAGTGGCGTTGGTGGCAGCTGCTTGTTTATAGGTAAGTGTTTACTTTTTAAAATGTTTCTTACTAAATTGTTATTAATAATTTGTTTTTTCTTTTTGATTTTTAGCTGACGGCCTAGATGAACTCGCGCAGTGCCATAGGATTGGATTCCCCTTTTTCAAAGTTAACTTTGAGTTTTTAGTTAAAGTCTCAGATCATGAAATGATTTGAGATTTTTATAATTGTTTATGTTGTGACTGATGCTTGTTTTTATTTTTAGATTATTTTACTGATAGCATCGAGGGATCTTTGAGTATATTGTCTTCGTGGGAAACATCGCGGGATTTGTTGTTATTAAAAAGTGTGAGAGTTTTCAATATTTTAGTTTTAGTTTAAATAATTGTTCCGCGGCGGAACAATACCCAAAATTGACATTCAATTAACTTAATTACTTAACTTAAAAAGTATTTATATGGGCAATTGGTGTAACCTCCAGCATTGAACTTCTATGGGAGGCAATCAGAGATAACCATACTGATGAGATCTCTCTGATCGCTGGGTAGAAAAGTGCAATCATAGTTTGTTTTTGCACTTCAGTATATTTTGTAAGTTCATTAAAATTATTTTCAATAAATTTTAGTCGTTTAGACGAGAGAACTTCGTGTTTCAAATTTCACAATTATAATTATATAATCTATAAAATTACAAAAACTTTAGCGTTCCACATACAAGGTGATTCAGATCAAGGTACCTTCCTTGAGGTAAGCTGATCAAAAACTACATACCACCCCCCCCCCCCCCAAACACATACCCACCACAAGAAATCAACCTTTAGAAGCTGTAGCCAGTTGAAGATCTCGCCAACATTCGTGAATCCTAATAGGATTAAATGCGTATAAATTTTGAGCCATCCTATAGATTTTGTTTACTGTAGGCTTTTTAAATAGCTAAGCTTTTTAATTAAGCATCTCTTAATTATTCTCAAATATTTCCAAAATTTTGATTTTTTTTAAACACAAATTTCATAAATATTGTTATTTATTTCAAAAACTTTCTTCCCTGTAACCCAAATTTATTGCTTCTTATTAATGCCCCTACTACCCTCTATCACTGGAAAAAAAACGCATGCAAATACCTGTATCAGTTTTAGCACCGGAGTTTTATTGGCACATTCAAAACAGATCATAAAATTGCATACAAGCAAAAATCACAGGTAGGTACGTAAGGTCTTTTATGACTGAACTCACAATTGCTTTGGTTATAATTTCCGAATGTAGTGCCACTGTTATTTAGTATTTTAGCAGCATCTTAGGAGTTTCGTAATTACTTATTTTGTCAGTGAATGGAAAGTAGCATCAAGATTTTAAAAAACTAAGGATATTTTCTGTTTGAGTGTAAAGAGAACAAGAAGCTGGATTAAAGGTATGATATGATTTAAACGATAGTATGTAATAAATATTAACAAAAACTATTGCTAGTTACTACTATGTCGTTTTAAAATGAAGAATATGCGGATATGCATCTCATCTATGGTGAAGCTCAAAGTAATAGCGGCCTGGCAAGAGGACTGTATGAGGAGAGATTTCCTCGTCGTAGACTTCCGGATCGGAGAGCCTCCGCAAGTGTAGATAGGCGTATGAGGGAATGGGGGACAGTTCAGTATACACAACTGGATCAAGGAAGAGGGAGACCAGATGTAAATGTTGAGGAGGAAATATTCAGAATGGTAGGTGCAGACGAAGGTACTAGTACCAGAAGATTAGCGCAGCGAACAAGAACTTCTCAGTCAACAGTTTGGCGAATACTTAATTCTAATCAGCTGTATCCCTACCATTTTCAAATAGTACAAGCTTTGCAAGAAGGAGATTCAACTAAATACCTTCAAGTTTGCAGATAGATCCTTGACAAATAGCCAGCATTCCCATCAAAGATATTGTTTACAGATGAAGCTACTTTTACCAGGGATGGAGTAGTAAATAACTTAAATAACTTGCACACCTGGGCTTCAGTGAATCCTCACGCTATTTTAGAAGGACATCATCAGAGGAGCTTTAAAATAAATATGTGGTGTGGGATTATTAACAATTACTTATTAGGTCCGTTTGAAATACCTACATTGAAAAGTACCACATACCTCCCCTTTTTAAAACATGATTTAGAAGGCACTCTCCACTCTCCCTTAGGAGCGAGATCTACTTTATGAACGATGGCGATACGCTGCATTACTCTACTCAGGTTAGAAGTTACCTTAACCAGCAATATACTGCGCGAAGGATGGGACGTGGAGGACCAATTCCTTGTCCTTCTCTATCACCTGATCATACCCCTCTTGATTCCTTTTTATGATGCTATTTAAAAAGTATATTTTATAGTTCAGTTATCACTTCTAGCGAAATCTTTGGAATAGGATACCAAATGCATGTAACCTTGTTAGAAATAATAGTAATAATTTTGTTAGAGTAAGACACACATTAGTTCGTAGGGAACAATTATGTATAGACCAGGGAGGACGTCACTTACAGCATATTTCATAGGTTTATTAGTTTAAATTAATAAAGTAAAAATTATCAGAAAATTATAACCAAAGCAATTGTGGGTCCAGTCATAAAAGACCCTACGTACCTACCTGTGATTTTTCCTTATATGCAATTTTATGATCTGGCTTGAATGTGCCAATAAACCTCCGGTGCTAAAACTGATAAAGGTATTTACATGCGGTTTTTTTTTCAGTGATAGGGGATACTAGGGGCATTAATAAGAAGCAATAAATTTGGGTTACAGGGAAGAAAAGTTTTGAAATAAATAACGGTATTTAAAATGTTGGAAATATTTGAATAATATAAAGATGCTTAACTAAAATATACAAGGTAATACAATACACTTTTCGACAGCTACTATTCTTGGATATTTAATAAGCCAACAATAACGAAAATCTATAGGGTGCCTCAAAAGTTATACTCATTTATTCCCATCAGGGTTCACGAATATTGACGAACTCTTTAACTGTCCACAACTCGTAAAGGAAGGTTTCTAGGGCGGGGGAACAATTTTTTTAAATCGCGTGGTATACGGGAAGGTAACTTGATCTGAATCACCCTGTATAAATAAACAAAGTTACGAAGGATATGATCAACCACAGTAACTACTACTGATGTTTTATTAAAAGTTGTTTCTCCTCCTGATGTAAGCCCCCAATTACGCGATAGGCTTGGAAACCGTCTTAAAACATGTCTACATACTTGAAAAACCCATATGCGATATGTATTAGCACACCAGGTAATTGAAAAGATATTCTGTTTCGAATGCTGGGAAGAAATTGGATGATAATTTGGCTGAATTTGAATTAAATTTTCCGCTGGAAGGTAAAGCTGAGAGAGCATGATAAGCTACACAACATGAGTTGTGAAATAAATTCAGTTATAGTTTAAACTATTGTAATGATAATAACAGCATATCCCATATCCAATATTATAGGAATGGAGAACAATGACTATTTTAGATAATTATGCAGAATCATAATCACAAAAAAAACAATTAATTCAGTGAAAGAATTATTGAAATCGGATAAAAAATGATAAAACTCAGGCAAGATAAAACTCAAGCAAGACACATAACAAAAATCAAAATATTTTGGTTAAATTAATGTCGATAGTTGTATTTAAATAGAATGACATGCATGACTTTATTGCATGAGTTTGCTACATCAAGCATATGAAAGGAATACCTGAGGCCGAGATGCAATTGTAAGCTCTCTTTTGGAAGAATTTTTGATTATTCCTATATAAGAGAAAAAACTGATTTCGTGCTCCAATTTCCTTTAGATTTCTTTAACATCGTGTCAAAGGCTTGAATAGCGCCAATTGTATATATGGCACTGTAACAAAGCAAATCTGTCAGGAGGAAACTAGAGAAATTTGAACCTTAGAACCTGTTCGCTATCGACAAACATATTGCAGCAAGAATATATCCGAAACACGTAAATACTTGAGACGTATAATCTACCAGGTCCCAAACTTTAACCTTGTTGTATTTTTAAGCGACGATATGTTTCAATAGGATTAGGTCTTTGTCCCCATGAGGATACTTCAGTGAAATTCAAGTACCACATACGGATAAAGTAAAACTCTCTTAATGCATGGAGGTAGCAGAATATTTACATATATATGAAATTCAATGATAAGACTTGGAAACTAATAGACCTTCCTTACCATTATGATGACTTCAGTTGTATGGAAAGAAGATCTTTCTCAATTTGTAGCTATTTTCTGAATATGTACGCAAAGAAAACAACTCGATTTACTTACATTTATTTCATAATGTATCACATAATAATAGTTGATACTCGCCCACTTAAATTACGGCTTTAGAGTGCACACTAATGAATCCTATTCATCTTCAATTAAGCCCCGAGGGCGACTCAAATTGATCTTAATTGCATTCGCTTGAAATTGAGAGCTACGCACTATTTACTTTTACATAGATAATTCATTGAAGCGAAATCTTGTTGAATGTTAGCGCCGGTTTAACTTTTGCATTCTTAATTGATTTTGAGGATTAATTTCATCTTAAGCACATGAAGATGCGGTTCTTTTAAATTTCGATTTTAATTAAAAACTAAAAATTAGTAAAAATGAGCAAAATTATTCCCAGATTTAGTTGCAATTGAAATGGGAGTACCTAAATAGAACCGACTAGCGCATACTTAGTGCTTTTCTTTATTCATTCCGAATATTCAGAATGCACCAAAAGTGTTTATTTACCCATTCGGAATATTCCGTTTATTCCATTCTGTGTTTCTTTATTCGCAGTGGTGAGTTCTGAACGTATTTTTTTAACTACCTGCTTAGTTGGAATAAATGGTATGCAATTTGACAAATGTCAAAATCAAATGGCAAACATCACGCTAAGAACATGGAAGCCAGCAACAGCAAAGACACAAAAAATTGATTTAATTTTCTAATTAAAACGGGATGTCAAATCAAATGGCAAACATCACGCCAAGAAAATGGAAGCCAGCAACAGCAGAGACACAAAAAATTGATTTAATTTTCTAATTAAAACGGGATATTTTATTTTCAGAACCTGAAAATTACATATGATGGTCTTCAGGTGATATTACATTTTGCATTGTGCACAATTGTCAAATTGTTATTCTTTTCTGTTTACTTAATAATTTTGTTCCGCATATTCTTGGACAACTTGACCAGTATTCTGTTCCTTCTATTCCTTCCACAAAAAAAGAATTAAGAAAAGCACTCACTGAAGAAAAGTTGGAAGAATTCCACATTGCTTGCAAGTTGCTTATACTCTGTATGGGTTGCAGGGTTTCTTTAAAATACATTGTGGTTAAAAATCTTTTATTTGACAGCCTATTTTGAAAATGGCAAGGCAAAAAACGGGGTGGTATGTGGATACTAGCGCTACGAGTTTTCAAAAGCATTATAGAGCCTCAACTTTTAGCCTACTTACTAAGTGCAGGTAAATTTAATAGATTACCCACGAACTAGACACCGTTCTAAGGTATTTTCAGATAAAAGAATAATAGAATAGTTCCAGATGAACGGGTTTTCAAATTATCGTCCCGTCAGATGGACATACAGACGGACGAAAAAACAGACGGAGGGACATATAAAAGTGAAAATGCTTCATAGTTTTTCGCATATGAATGTAATTAATTTGTTTGTACCATCATTATTTCTACGAGTTACAAACATATAAATAAACTGATCTTAATCTAGGGTATAACAAGTAAAAAAGCTAGAATTGGTCTAAGACCAATTCTTAGGATACCCTAGATGAATGCCCGTATTAAATTTCGTATGGTCACCGATCTATTCAAGTATTGATTTTGAAGTTGTTTTTCGCATATATTTCTAGAACGGTTTGTCGCACAGACAAAATGATTATAACCAATTTTATAGGATTTCGTATTCTGCAGAAGTTTTTAGTACCATAAAAATGTCTTGGACTGATCGTTTTCAAAGTATACGTAAAAAACCGAAATTTTTATATGGCAACACCAAGAAAGAGTTGCCCGATTTAGTCCATTTTTGACATTTTATTTCCTAATGTAGTAAAAACATCATGTGCGAAATTTCAGCTCTCTACGTCGACGCGTTCTCAGGCAGTGACCAAATATATAGCGGAAAACGAAATTTTTATATGGCAACCCCACGAAGGAGTTGCCCGATTTTGCTCATTTTCGAACTTAATTTTACTTTTTTTTTTTAAATTCTGTGTACAAAATTTCAGCTCTCTACGTGTTCGCGTTCTCAAGTTATCGTGCGCACAGACGGACGGACGGACGGACGGACAGACGGACGGACGGACGGACATGCAAAAATCGAAATAACTTTTAATATTATGAATGGGTGTCCAATCCATTTTGCTCTACCATCATTATTTCGAGGTGTTACAAACGGAATGACAAACTTAGTATACCCCTATGATTTCATCTAGGGTATAAAAATGAGCAGCAAAGAAGCATAACCCTGTTGTTGTTGATCGATATCGTCCTCCTCTAAAATAATCTACGCTAAGTTTTGCCAGCAATCAATAAGTCATTCCTTTTTCTCTTGCGTACTTCTCCTTGCCAAATACCGCACTAGCCATCAAATAATACCCGCTGGTTCTTTGGCTCTAAATAGTTTTGTAGTTTCAAACGCTCTCTATCGTTTCGAAAAGCAAAAAACTTGCGATAAAGTTTCCACACGCACTAAATTCTAAAATGGACTGGCACATGCTGCTAATTTATTCCAAATTATATAAAAAAAAAACATACAAATTGATTTGCGGTCGATCTAGTAATTCTTGCAGAAACATAAATTCTTTATACTCAGACGGTAAATAGTAGTTACAGAAGATCCTAACGGCACTAGATGTAAGATTACTAAGTTCGTAACTCTGAAGTAATGTAAATTCTTACACCCTCCGAAATTCTCAACTCCTTAGGTAATATAACTGAATATCTGACTTTGTATATGAAACAGGTTTAGCACGTGCAAAGAGCGAGTTAAAAAAACAAAAGAAAAAAAAACACTTAAAAACTAAAAATGGTCTAAGACCAAATCTTATGATACCCTAGATGACTGCCTGTATGCCGTGGGGTCACCCATCTGTGCAAGTTTGATCTGTGAAGTGGCTTTTCGCATATATTTCTAGAAGTCTAGATCGGTTCGTGGACAGAAGAAATGATTTTAACCAATTTTATAGGGCTTCATATTTTGAAGAACTTTTCAGTTAATTAAAACCATATAGGACTTTTCGTTTTCACAGTGTACGTAAAAATTTAAAACTTTTATATGACAACATCAAGAACAACACCAGATTTAGTCCAATTTTTAAATCATAGTTACTATTTTTATGAAAATACCATGTATAACATTTCAGCGCTCGCCGTTGACACGTTCGTAGGTAATATCCAAATATAATATAGTGAAAAACGAAATTTTTGTATGGTAATCCTACGACGAAGTTACCGGATTTGTCCCATTTTCGATCTTAATTTTACTCTTCTTCTCCAAAAGGACATATGCAAAATTTCAGCTCTCAGGTACACGTGTTCTCGAGTTATCGTCCGGATGGACATACGGACAGACAGACGGACGGGCGGATATGCAAAAATCAAAATAAATTTTGATTTTGTGCATGAGTGTCTAAGCCATTTTGCTCTACCATCACAATTTCTATGTGTTACAAACGGAATGACAAATTTAGTATACCCTTTAGATTTCATGTAGGTTATAAAACCATAAAGATTTCAAAGCCATATGTGGGACGTATAAAAGGCATAAATCATCTGAGTGCAGAATAAACAAGAACTTAATCATAATATAAAACAAATGTTATAAATATGGATGATGGATCAAAAAAAAGGAAATCTTTTAATCTTTATGGAGATATGGAAAAGGTCTTATATAAGCGTTTTATTCTATAAAGCATTGACATCTTCATGGGCGTAGGGAGGTAGGGGCACAGGTGGGCACTGCCCCCGCCCCTCCCCAGAGAAGCCCGTGTAGGCTCGTTCCGCCCCACACAGAAATACGAAGCAATTATTACTAATAATTTGCAATTTTTTCTTTCAATCATTCTTCTTTCATGTAATAAGATATACATACAAGCATAATTGATTTTATTCATTTATTTGCAAAATTTTGAATAACTTCAAAATCCTTCCAAATTATTCATAATAATGAATTTTTCGTATACCTACTCTACCTCAATTTTTTAAGAAAAAGACAAATGTCGTTTTGGCCAATGTGCTCAATGGAGATGTTAAATGTCTATCAGTCAAATAAAATTCTCATTTTTCCCAAGCCCTTCAGAGAATGAGTTACAGTAGCGTTGGGAGATTGTTGCTTGTAAAATTCTCTCGAAAATGGGAATTAATGGCGACTTTTCCCACAAATTATTATATTATGCGAATTCCGACCATTTTTATCTTAGGTACCAAAAGCATAAGAAATACACCAAAAGGAATAGTTCAGTTCACGTAACTTTCGAAAACTAATTAATTTTTATTGATATAAGAGAGATATCTATAAAAGTACATTAGAAACTAGGTGCAAAGTAATCAGTGCTACTATATGTTAATTTACTACTTTTCAATATCTTAATGGCAGAAATTGCCAGAATATGGAATTCCCACGATCTCCCAATACTGATAACACCCACCCTGTTTAGCGCAAAGCGTGTAAAGAGAAGCACGTTCTGTTCAAATAACATAGTGTTAGCATAGATTGCTAATTATTTATTGATAATGGAAATTCGTTCTTTTTGATAAATTCTCGTCACACTGTCGACTAAAACAACCCGCCGATATGCCTTCAATGTAAGGATACGTTCAAGACTGACTTAATGATCCCATCCGTTCCTCACCATACCAGCGGGCTGCTTATGTGAGCAGTATGTAGACTAACCCAGGATTTTACGATATGTAGTGCACCGCAGCAGGTAGGATTTGTTAGCTAGTATGTGCATTTGACTTGTATCCTGCAAATACATTTACGATGGTTCGTAACCTGTTAATGCTACTGTACCTGCCAGTTCTTGGAAGGTTAACAATAGGATTATACAGGAACAACTTTGGAGCAAACTTTGGTGACCTCTTTCAATATCTCAGAAAAAAGTGCTCTCACAAAAGCGCGGTATTACTTGAGAGTAAATCTGAAAATTCCGCCACTTTTCATTATCATTTATTTATGAAAATTAATCAACTTGCCGCACTTTTTCGTTGCATGTAAATCTGCGATATCACATTTTTTGTCTTTATTCGTCAAACCAGAAGGCGACATCATAAAAACTGGAAATTAAAAGGCCTTAACGGGCCGGCTACATCCGTGCAGTAATTGCTCACTCCTTAGAATATATAGAAAACAGGAATGGTGATAAGCCAGATTTTGCGTAATGAATTTCTGGTTGTGTTGGTAGTCCATTTTTACATGTATTTACCCGCCATCCCTATTATAAGCAAATTGTCAATTTGCAAAAAGTAAACAAAAGTTTTGTGCGGAGCATCTGTGATAAAAAATGTTATTTTTCTACTTTAATTTGAAATAATTCACATAATTCATTTATATAAATCTCTGCTTCTATTAACAAAAAAGATAATTAGATAGTGCAGTTGCCTCAAACAGGATTTCCCTAGTTTATAATCCAATTTATATTTGCAAGGACTGACCGAACACTTCATTTCTGTTTTTTTAATAACTTTTCAACTTACAAGGAAAGAACTTGTCGCACCTGGGTTTGCCGCAGCCATAGTTTTTACATGGGAGTTTCAATTGGGAGATCCAAGAATAATAGCCCTAGAGAGCCGAATATCAAGAAAATAATACCATTCCTTGCAAATCTGAAGATAAAGAGCTGATTCAGCAGATCTGCAACCTAGAAAGATACCCCACTAGTTTTAATGGGGTGGTAACTGGCAATGGATATGTTTCATTAATCGAATCGAAAAAATATTTCGATACATATGGCGTTTAATGATTTAATACAGATCTGGGAATATTAATTATTTGCGAATTTCGTATGAATTTAAGAAATTGAACTTTGAAGTTAGCACTATTAACTTATTGAAGAATTGTTGAATATGTTTGAACAGCGATAGATTCTGCAAGAATAATTTAAATCTGTTTAAAGTTTTTTCTTGTATGTCATTTATATAAAGAAAATGGATATGTAAATATGTATCTCTAGTAATATTTCTTCTTTATTTTAAAAATGAATAAAAGTACATTTAAATCAATTCGTTTCTGTATCTTCATCCACTTAAGCGTATCTAACAACCACTTAACAGACGAATATATTGCACACCACAACAGTGTACTTCGCATCGCTTTATTCTGGACTGTTTACTGAATATTATAACCTAAATGAAATCTATTGGGTAAACTGAGTTTGTCATTCCGTTTGTAACACATAGAAATAATGAAGGTATAGCTAAATGGATTGGACACCCAAGCATAATATTAAAAGTTATTTTAATTTTTGCATGTCTGTTCATCCTCACGATAGCTCCAGAACGGATTTACTTAGAAAGCTGAAATTTTGCACACGAGCTTTTCGAGAAAAAAGGAAATTTTAAGTTCGGAAATGGAATAAATCAGGCAACTCCTTCGTTGAATTGCCTTGCCATACAAAACTTTGGTTTTCCACTATATATTTAGACACCGCTTGAGAACGAGTCGATATAGAGAGCTGAAACTTTGTACACGACGTTTTCATAAAAATTATGAGTATAATTTCAAAAAAGGGATAAATCCCGCAACCCCTTCTTGATGTTGCCATATGAAAATTTAGGATTTTTAAGTACAGGTACTGTGAAGACGATCGGTCCGAGATGTTTTTATTGTACTGAAAAGTTCTTCAGACTATGACATCTTATGAAATTGATTACAATAATTTTTACTCTCCGATGTACCGTTTTAGAAATATATGCGAAAAACTACTTCAAAAATCAAATTTGCACAGATACCTACGAGCATTCATCTAGGGTATCATAAGAATTGGTCTTAGACCAATTCTAGCTTTATTGAAGAATTTAATTTTCTAATTTCAAGGCTATTATTGGGATACATTCACAATTTATTAGAACCATGAATTTGAAATAAATTTTTTTTTTTAAAAACCATATAATTATGTGTTAGTAAATTATTCTTATTTTATTCTTGTTTTTTTGTTGTTTAATTTAAACATACATTGGTTGAAAAAAATAACGGTAATCAATGAAATAGTGTGCTTCATGTAAGGAAACTTGGATTTAACACAGATTAACGTTTTAGAAAGTTATACACATTTTTGAAAAACAATACTTGCTTGAAGAAATTCTTCTTCAATATTGTGTCAGTCTGGCCCTTACTTCTCCCCCCCCCCCCTCCCACCCACCACAACAAAACGAAGCAAAAGATGTGGAACTTCGTAAGAAAAGAATAGCATATTTTCTGAACATTTTACTGATAGCAACAACTAGTACGCCAATTTTAAAATACTACTGGGAGAAGATCTGTCAAATAAGCAGCAGCTCAAATTCATTAAAGTGTTACTGTTAAAAAGATAAGAGCTAAATCCTACGGCAAGCCAGATTATATGAGTCTTGGTTATTTTATAAACTATTGCTTAATAAAACTTTCGCATATTTTAAAGAAGCACTAGTTCCGGCTTCTGGGCTGAAATATGCGCAAAGAACTAAGACAATTGATACATAGAAATTTAAGTTATTTTTTTGTGGAAGCTAAGAGGTTAAAAAGAAAAACATAAACAAATCAATGGAACTTTTGTCGAGCATATAATCCAACAAACATTGTCTGATATATAGAACGTCATTTTTTAACTAAAAATAGATTATAAATTCCTTGGTCTCTTCCACGTCATTTAGATGTAAGTCCTCTACGAAACTAGGACATGTTCATCGAATTTTCGTTTACTATTAACTTATTATTGACCCCTTTCCAGCGACATCCTTTTTAAGTCAAGATTAGATATTTTAAGATCATCGAGTTTAGTTTCCGTCAGAGTTAGACTTCGTTTTGACAGGCACTTTTTTAAGTTGACATATGACGTCTTTCAGGAGTTCAAGTTGATATAAGTTTAAATAATGTAATCGGAATTTGATCACAAAATGACCGACCATGCATGTATTATACAGAAATATATAAAGAACGTCACTTAATAACTCAACATAGACTCTAGATTTAACAGCGTTTTGCCGTCATTTAGATGTAATCCTAGTTAACCCTCTAGAACTTTACATTACAAATTTCTCCATTGTTTTTAACCTCTTGTGATATCTTATTTTTGCCGTCTTTTTGTCGTCATTTTGAGTTATTCCATAGGCACGTGTTGTCTATTTCTCGTAAGACTGAATTTGAACGTGGCGCTGCTTGTCGTCATATCACGTCATTTCTCGATTTTTCGTAGCTTTGTGGATGGACGGGCATTCCAAACTTGCATTAGTCTTATTCAAGCAGCAATATGGGCAACAATTGTTTTTGTGAGTGCTTTCATATGCTTCCTGGAAACTTAGGAACTTTATAGCAGGATCTCTCTAAATTGGAGACAGACTTGATGGAAGGAATTAGAAAACAACAATTGGTAAGATAAAGTAACAATTTCAAAATTATGAAATACACTTTATTCACATTTAAAGGTGGAAAAAGTGTGGCAAATTGTGGGCAAGGGGGTCGAATGATCCGTTAGGAAATTAATGAAGCATCTAGCAACTAACGAGGTACTAGAGGAATTCTTGTGAATGGGACACGAAAAGAAGTTGAAGTTCGCAAACTATGTAAATAATTTGGATGCGATTAATGAGTCCATCATAAGAAATAATTCGGAAGCTACTCAGACGGACATCAACGACCACATTAAGACGTGGCTGAAACATTCCCATGAATGAAAAAAAAATTCTAACACAGTGTACTTTGAATTACAGTGTGCAGCATAAACTGATAAAACTTACGAACATGATATGTTGCGAAAGGCATTGGGAAAATTTAATTTTCAGTTCGTATCGAAAAGGCATTCCATTTTTGTCAAACTTTCTCGTCACATATTAAGTCGATTAGTTTTACTTAACGCTATGTCCTGGAAACTCATATTTGTACTTGATACATGGAAAGACGAAAACGCTGCATGAAAAAATTCACTTTTCCAATCCTTGCACCAGCGAATATTTACAATCAAAATTATACCAAAAATGTGGAAAAATTCTTATCCTTTAATTTTGCGCAAGAAATTATTGATTTCCTACATGTTTCTCGAGAGAATTTCATTGCAATGTTTTTGTGAAGTCAAATTCAACGAAAACTTTGAAAAATGCTTTTCTCGATAAACAACGTAAAAAATTAATAATTTTACACCGAATAATAAAACAATTAGAATTTTCCCACCTTTTAGTTTAAGTTCTATTGGAAATATTCGTCATTCCATGGTGCAAAAGTGAGTTGTTTAACTAGACGTAGTTTTGTATTAGTAATTGGTTGCTAATATCTAATATGACGAATTTATTTCTGTCTGAAGACATGTTTCAGGTGTTATAATGACGTCTTCTGGGTAACCAGAATGTACTAATTCAGTTTAATTTTGGATGTTATTTTTGTGTCTAAAGACGTGTTTCAGGTGGTACATTATCGACAGGTCGACGTCAAAAGGATGTTCGATTTAACCGAAGTTTTGTTTTTGACCACTTTTCAATTTCAGTACAAAGGACGATCTATTGTATGTACTAAGAACTAAGACAATTGATACATACTATACATACAAATTTAAGTTGTTTTATTATGGGAGCTAAGAGGTTAAAAAAATATGAAAAAAAAACAACGGCACTTTTGTCGACCATATATATTACTGCATGGGTGATACTTGATTTTTTATACCCTAAATGAAATCTAAACAGTATTTTAAGTTTGTCATTCCGTTTGTAAAATCTAGAAATATTGATGGTAGAGCAAAATGGATTGAACACTCATGCATAAAATTAAAAGTTATTTTCAATTTTGCATGTCCGTCCGTCTGCACGATAACCCGTTGTTCAGTTAGAGGGCTGAAATTTGTTACATGGTGTTTTCATAGCAATACTTAGTAAATGAAGTTTCAAAAATAAACTAAATTGGATAACCCCTTCTTGGTGTTGCTACATATATAAAAATTTTGGTTTCTTACATATACTGTGAAAACGATCAATCATAGACGTTCATAATGTACTAAAAAATTCTTAAGAAAGTGAAATCCTATGAAATTGGTTATAACCATTTTTACTGTCCAACGAATCGTTTTAGAAATATATGCGAAAAACCACTTCAAAAATCATACGTACATACGGGCATTCATCTAGTTAGGGTATCATATGAATTGGTCTTAGACAATTTCTAGATATCTTACTTCTTTTTTTAATACTTATATTAAGTGCAAGCGTGATTGGATTTTTCGAGTAGTGCGAAAGATTTTCTTACTTAGTTATTTATTTATTTTTTTTTTTCGTTTAGCACTCGATTTACGTTCGACTTCCGGTTCCCAGAATTGAAAGCAACAAATTCCCACCACCCAACTGTATCATTCAAATATCCCAACAATACTAGCATTACCAACAAGAATCTATTCTAAATACTGCCAAAGATAACTACAGCCTCGGACTGGGTACTGTGCTCTTTTGGGGAGGCTCGCGTTGTTGCGATGGATGACATGACACATCAGTGTGTATACGCAGACCATTCGCAATATACTTAAATTGTGTGGCTTGGTTTGTTATGTTGAACTCGCTTCTGAAGAAGAGTATGTTTCTGCGACCGCACGCTCTTTATTACAACCAAAAAGAGTAGAAAGGAAACCATAGAAAAAGCAGATATGAAGTTGTGAGTTCTTGGTTGGAATGGAGTATAGGTAAAAGTAAATGCTTAGGTACATGCTGAAGATTTTTTCAAATACATGAATTTTAAAGCCGGCTATGGCTCTAGATGCAATATACAAATGATTATAAACTTATCAGTCCGACACATGTTGATTTCGATAAAGGCTCTAATTTCATATGTTTTAGACATGTTGCTTTAGCCTTGTTTTCATGACAGGTTTTAGTTGCTTCAAATAAATGTTCTCTACTTGCTCTTGCCTCAGTGTTGATGTGGTTGGACTAGCAGGCGCGGCGGTTGGGTATAGATAGGTAAAGTGTAGATATGGATATGTAGCTGCAACATTCAGAAACTCGTTCTTAATGCAGCAGTTGAACAGTGCACCCGCAGTGTTTGAAATGCTATCGTTCCCCACGTATTATGCGAAATTTTTATATATGGCGAAGCCGTTTTTATTACGTACCCTTACTTAAAAAATTAATTCGTAAATCAAATTAAAAATTTAAAAAATCTTATTTATATACTTGTTTCAAGTTTTTTATTTATTTTTCTTTTTCTTTTCCGATACGCGTATTTCGGCTTATGAGGCCATTTTCAAGTAGTTTCTAAATAAAACTAAAGTACAATTTCAACTATTGCAGTCCTATACCATGAGAGTAGTAAAAGACTAGTGGGAGCATTTACATGTGGAGATTTTAACAATAACATAATTCAATGGTGAATGCAAAAAGTCTATGTGTTCATTTAAGAGACTCTAGTCCTCTTGTGAGGCTTTTTTTATATAACATGATTCCATAATATTAAGTCTTTTACTTTTTTCTTGTGCATGTAAAACCTTTAAATCTAATTTTAAACTTACGTTTGTCCCACGTAAATGCTATCACTGTCATTACAACTTATTTTGTATACTCCTGAGTTCTGTAGTTTATCTGGTTTATGATTACTTTTACGTACAAGTGTCCTTAATATTTTATTATTATAAAATCCTATATTAACCTCTAAGTACTTTTATACAATCTTTTTGGCTTTTTAAATTTTTTTTTTTCAACATATTTTAACTTTATCCATCTCTTACAATTATCTTCTTTTTGTTTAGAGTATATAGAATTTAGGACTAGTAGTTTACATTTTTTTCCCTATCAATTTATCTATTATCCTCTCTTTATAACAATTATCGTTGGCTATTAGTTTAATTGTTTCACATTCATTTTTTAATACAATAATTTTACATTATATGAATGGGTAGAATTATTTGGAATAACTGTATCAGTTTATGTAGTCTTTCTATAAATATCAAACATTAAACATTGATCTTTATAAACTATTTTAAGATCTAGAAAATTAATTCCGCAAGTTACATCTTTTTCCGTCACGAACTGAATTTAAGGTGGTAATCCATTTTAGAAACTCATCTAATTTGTCATCAGTTCTTTGTCGTACGCAAAGAACGTCGTCTATATACCTAAACCAAAAACATATTTTTATGTCAAACGAACACTTCAAACATAGTACTTCGAAATACTCCATTAACACTTCTTATTCATCTCTCAGTTCTATGTCTACTATTCGATTATTCAACATGTTACACACTACTCCTTTCAGCTCATCAATAGGTATACACGTAAACAAACATTTTACATCAAATGAAACTAAGTTTCAAACTACTGGCACTTGTAATGACTTAATATTTCTTATCAGTTCAGTACTATTTTTGATTGCGTATTTACATAGATACAAAGCCAGTTTCGCCTAATATTATTTCGTTTAATTTGTTACACACTTTATATGCAGGTGCATTGACATATGAAACTGCCCTTGTGTAGTTTTATTAACCCATACAGAGTGGATGCTCTGGCTTTCATATTAGAGTAACAGAAAGAGTTATCGCCAAAAATGTTCCTACATTTTTTTATATATATTTTTTTGATTTCTTTTTGTAAAGTCGGAGTTGGATCTTTTTTAAGTTCACCACTGTCATGAATAAATTTCTATATTTTAATATTATAATAATTAGTTTTAATTAACACCACGGAATTTCCTTTATCAGCCTTTGTCACAATTAGGTCTTCACTTTTTAGCTTGCTCTTCAATTTGCCTGTAATTCGGCTATAATTTCCTCCTCCATTTGCGTCACATTTATCGTTTTTTTGTAATATTTGCACACAATGCTTTCACATCAAGCGGCGCACCTACTAGAGCGACTTCCAGATCCAAAGCTAAATCTATCATAGCGAAAACTTTAGTCCACTATCAAATAGTTTCTCTTCTTCAGCTGGTAGCAAAATATCTGTTAAATTGATAACCCTTGGATGAAATTTATTTGTTATATTCGTCTCTTTTGTTTTTTTGGTCGTCATGTTTGTTGGTTGTATTTGTAGAATTCTTAGTGTTTGTGTTATGGTTGATATTTCGGACATTTATAGAATTGCTTTTTGTATTTGATTTTGTATATCTACCTACACCGCCACCAGCGCACAATCCTCTCTTAATTCTCAATCCAGTATATCAAATTCGATGGAATGGAGTCGGATTATTAGCTCAGTATGCAGGAGCAGGACCTTCATATGAATTTTTAGATTATTCCGAATGGAGAACCACTTTCTCAGTTCCCAGTGTAACCAATTAAATTTTGCACATTTAATAGCATTTTTAGCTTGCTTGGAGGTGTTGTTGCACTTTATGTTAATATACCTCGGGAAAATACCAGATATTTTGCATTGCGCATTAAACAAAATATGACTGCTAGCTCTTATTACTTTCCGCATAGCTCTTGCGTAAACAGCACACAAAAAATGAATATGAAGCAATTAAACTAATAGCCAAAAATAATGGTTCTAAAGAGAAGTTAATAGATAAATTGATAAGGAAAAAAATGTAAACTACTAGCCCAAAGTATTGTATACCCTGAACAAAAAAAAAGATAATTGTAAGAGATGGATAAAGTTTAAATATGCTGGAAAAATAAGTGAAAATGTCAAAAAGACACTTTCACGTAAAAGTAACCATAAACCAGATAAACTACAGAACTCAGGAGTATACAAAATAAGTTGTAATGACTGTGATAGCATTTACGTGGGACAAACAGGACGTAAGCTTAAAATTAGATTAAAAGAACATATAAATTCATTTAAATACAATAAATTGGACTCAATGGTAGCAAAACATATGAGTGACACCGGGCATAACTGCGATATCAATAGCTTAAAGGTTTTACATGTACAAGAAAAAAGTAAAAGACTTAATATTCTGGAATCATGTTATATAAAAAAAAACCTCACAAGAGCACTACAGACTCTTAAATGAACAAATAGACTTTTTACATTCACCATTGAATTATTTTATTGTTAAAAATCTCCACATGTAAATGCTCTCACTGGTTTTTTATTAGTCTTATGGTAGGAATGCAATAGTGATATTGTACTTTAGTTTTATTTAGAAACTACTTAAAAATGGCCTCATAAGCCGAAATACGCGTATCGTAAAAGAAAAATAAATAAAAACTTGAAACAAGTATACAAAAAAGAATTTTTAAAATTTTTAATTTATCTTAAAATGTTTCATAAAAATATCGCGGTTCAGTCAGTGAATATCGTAAATCTAATTTAAAGTAAGCTGCAGATTTTAGCTAGATTAGATATGGTTGGTTTGGTGGTTATGTTTTATTTTTATTTTATGATTCACGGATTCATCCGGTGCGGTAATTTGTAATTCGGCTACAAGTTTTACAAGAGTTGAAATGATTTCTATAAAATTTCGCAATCGTTGCTGGCTGTATGAAAGGACAGTTATGCTGATTCCTTTACGATACCTGCATTCCCACGCTTTTTTCCATACTGATTAATTTTCTATGATTACAATTAGACTGCGTTGAACTCCCACTCGCTAAGGATATTTGTATGTCCCAAGTAGCGTAATAATCTGACAAGGCACTGGGATGTAAGTATCTATGGGGTTCGAAAGGATACATTGTTTTTAAAACTTTTTGTAAAAATTAATTTTGTTGAAAATGGAAAGTTTGGAAAAACACAATATTATGAAGTATGAGTTCTTACGTGGACTACGTCATTGCTGACCGCGCTGAGTTTTCAATTGGTTCTCCAAATTTCATGCAGTTATCTTTGACCTCATAAATGAGCCATGCGGTCGCCCAGAATCAAGGGTCAATAATGATGAACTAAAGAAACCGTTGAGTCTGACTCATATTTCTCCAGGGTTATGAATTTTCTTTAAAGTTTGGTGTTAGCGATCAAACAATATGAACTTATTTAGCTCAAATCGGTAAAGTGAAAATTTTGAATAAGTGAGTTCCACATGAACTGAATGAAAATCAGAAACAAAAGCGTTTGGAAACTTGGTTGCTATTGCTTTCTCGTCACAAATCTGATTGATTTTTGAATCGTACTGTCGCTTGTGATGATAAATATGACAATCAAAACGTTCAGAATAGTGATTGGACAAGGATAAAAAACCAAAACAAACGCGAAGGCGCAATATTCATAAAAAACAGCTGGTCGTAAATGTTTGCGGTCTAGCGCAGGTGAGATCCAATACAATTTCATGAAAAGAAAAAACTCTTTATGCAAACGAAAAATCTTTGAAAAAAGAAATTTCATTGCAAAAAGAGGGCGTTTCACATCCGTATAATCGTCAGTACGGCGTGATTCCTGCTGCCGTAAACGCCAAAGCAAACAGCCACGCTGACCTCATATATAGACCTAAAATAATTTTTAAGTGTGAATTATATGAGGCGAAATACTACGTATGTATATTTACTTGAATGCCTAGCAAGATTAGCCCTATGCGGGGCTAGCATTACATAGAGAGTTTTGCTATGAAAATTCATAGGTAAATAAATCAATCTGAAATTGCAGCTCGAGAATTGAGTGGAAAAAACTCTTTATGCAAACGAAAAATCTTTGACAAAAGAAATTTCATTGCGTATACGATAGACAGGAACCAAGCCGTAGTGACGATAATACGGTTCCTGCTTATATGAAACGCCCTCTTTTTGCAATAAAATTTCTTTTTTCAAATATTTTTCGTTTGCATAAAGAGTTTTTTCCACTCAATTCTCGAGCATAGGGTTAATCTTGCTAGGAATTCAAGTAAATATTTAGTATTTTGCCTCACATAATTCACAATTAAAAATTAATCTAGTCTATATATGAGGTCAGCTTGGCTGGTTGCTTTGGAGTATACGGCAGGCAGGAATCACGCCGTACTGACGATTATACGGATGTGAAATGCCATACTGACATTTTACGGTTCCTGCTTATATGAAACGCTATCCTGAAATTTTTTTTTTTCATTTGCACAAAGAGTTTTTTCCACTCAATTCTCGAGCTGCAGACTTAGCAGCAATCTGAGTCAATTTCAGATTGACTTATTTCGCTATGAATTTTCATAGCAAAACTCCCAATTTCATGAAACCTGGATTGGTTAAAAGATGGACTCCTATCTTTCTCTACGAATTTCATCCTCCATTTTGATGCTCAGCGGAACAGTAAACTCTGAACATTCTGAATTTATTTAAAAAATAAAAAAATAAGAAATCTAAAGTCATTTTTTGCATATATTTCCAAAACGGCTCGTCGAGCACTAAAACTTCTTATGAACCATTTTATAGGATTTTATATTGTAATGGACTTTTTAGTATGAAACCATCTAGGACTGATTGTCTTCACAGTACAAACAAAAGAATGCAATTTCCATATGGCAGTACCAAGAAGAGGGTGCCAGATTTATTCCATTTTAAGTTTTATTTACCATTTCTAAGTAAATTTGAACTCTCTACGTCGACGCATTGTTAGGTAGTGTCCAAATATGCAAACGAAATTTTTATATGCGAAATATCCAGAGCCGCAAGCAGATCTGAACTTTGAATAAGTTAAACACGCAACCCTAGCTTACACGACAACATTTTTTAAATAACATATAAAAGTTATTTTATTATGAGATTATTAGTATCTAAAACATTTCCAAAAAAGAGAATGAGCTTTCAGAAATTTTGGAAATCATAGGTAAACTAGAAAACACTACTCAGTTGTTCATAATGTGCAACAGGATGGACAAACATACGGAAATATGAGTAAAATGAAGCTACATACATATGTACCCAGCTTCAAAGAGGAAAAAAAACAACAATATTGGATATATCCACAGGGAGAATTGATATCTCCAAGATGCCTGGCTTTGGCATCATTTTAACATTATCATGTCTTTGGAAAAGAGGACTCATTTTCAATTTCCAAAATATATTTAAGTGAGGTCGCCTTTTGAACTTGTAATATACTTGAATGGCAGTTCTCCTTTTGAACTCTCAGTTTACGTTACCTCCTTTTGATCTGACAGTAAAATTGAAATGGAAAACGGCGAATTCTTTGTCAGCTCATATGGAAATGGAATATGGAAATGGAGATATCAATTCTAAATAAAAGTTAAAGTTACAAGGAGACATCTGTTTGAGTTCGCAGTATAGTTGAATTGAACGTTTTTCTAACTTGTAATTAATGGAGGCCTTATTTTTAACGCACATTAATACTGAAATGGAGATTATTGAAATAAGAAAACACTTTTAGGGATCCGTACCTAAAGGGTAACAAGGGGAACCCAATTACTAAGATTTCGCTGTCCATCCGTCACCAGGTTGTATCTCATGAACAGTAATAGGTAGCCAGTTGAAATTTTCACTTTCTATTAACGATATAACAACAAATAACAAAAATAAAATAAAATTAAAAATTAAATGGGGCCCCTATACAAGAAACGTGATTTATCTCATTCTTATTATTATCTGTCTGTCACCAGGCTGTATCTCATTAACCGTTACAGGTAGATAATTGAAATTTTCACAGAGTGTGTATTTCTATTGCCGCTATAACAACGAATAATAAAAATAAAATAATATCAAAAATTAAAAGAGGCCCCAATACAAGAAACGTGATTTTTTCGGCGTTTTTTTCCTCGTTTTATTCTCATTCATTATTATTATCATAAGTTGGAATGACAGCATTATTATTAATTTTTCAAAGGACAGCATTATCTTTTTCACATGACGCCTACTCCGATTTGAAAAAATAAATAAAAAGTACATAGTGTTAAATTTTGTGCAATGGTACGGAACCCTTCGTGCGCGAGTCCAACTCGCACTTGGCTGGTTATTATAATTTATTACAATAAAAATACATTAACATTAATTCACATAAAATAGATGAGTATGGAATATAGTAACCAAAATTTAAAAAAATATTTTCTAATCAAATAAACAAACTTTTCTATTTCAAATACTCCACGTTACTTATCTTTAACACCTCGATAATAAACAGGGAATGACAGTTTTTAACTGTTCCTCTTAATAAGCCAAGAGCAAACAGGGGTATTAAGGATTGTTTTACCTCTCTTTATTGCTGATGCAACGTATCCACAGAAAAAAACGATACTTCCTGAAAGCAGGAATTAAAGAAGTTATAGATCATATATAAAAAGAATTTTATGGAAATTGCATTCATCCTAAGTTGCTTCCAAATTATTAACTAGAGGAATAACGCTATAATGAAAGATACTTCAGTTCTTCAACTTCCCGATTGCTCCCATAGCGAGGTCGCGCTTTTCTTCCTAAAAAAAAAACAGCAGAGAAAAAATATACTTCAAATGTACAATTGAGATAAAATAGCAAAATTTATCTTTCAATCAGTCGGTCTTATTTGGGTTGACGTGACCTGAACAAAAATAAATCAAAGCAGGACATGGTTACTTTTATGAACACAATAAGACCAGCAGTAAATGATATAATTTCGTAATTTGTAAGAATGTGGTGAAGACTAGCTGCGGACATATTCATAACACCTCCGTATAATAACAATAATAGTGACGAATAAGCTGATAACATCAATAACTTAACAATGCACCCGTTCTTAGTAGAGGCTGAATTTCGGGCCGCGGTATGAACTAAATAAGGATTAGAGCTAGAAGATAACATCCAGGATAATTTTCGTGTATATGAATCCTAACACGTCAGCAGTGAATCGTTCTCCCCGGAAAAAAGGCGTATCGTCAGAAAAAAGTGGACACCTGTAGATATTTCTGAAAACCAGAAAACGAATCTGATCCAGCTAATTTTCTAGAGCATCACGATAATACTGTTAAAATATCTGAACTGTTTTTCAATTAAACTTTTGAAATTCGGCATGCAGAAACTAAAATAAAACGCAGCAGAAACCGGATGTACTGTGAGCAAAGAGTTGACTATAATTTTCCGGTAGCAGCATGCTACAGATGATAAACTCTCCAAACTTCGTACTCTTTCTAATCTCCTCAACAAAGGTGGAAAAATATTATTACGGCGAGAGAGACTTTAGCATATTCCATATTATGGAAAACATTGCACTAAACATTCGCCCATTGAAATCCGATTTAATTGGTTATTATAACTGGTCTATTTGTAATCGTCTTGGCTTCTTAAGAGGAGTCAGTACTCAGCAAAAGTTTTAATTTAGTTACCAGCGAACCTGTAGGTAATAAAAAGTACTATACGTAGGTTTGTGTCCATAAAGTGAGAAAATTCATATAAAATTAGCCTAGACCTAGACCACAGAGCACATTAGAGACATCTACCGCAAAAGAAAGAAACCCAACATCCGACAAAACCATACAATTTAAGACGAAAAATGAAAATTTGCAGTTCACATAAATTGAAAATTTTTAACGAGAATTAACTCTCCTAAATTATTTTTGCCCATAATTATTAAATATGCTATTTTGCTTTGTATTTAAACAACTTTCAAATAACTATTGCAATTTCTCGTCGGTGAAATGTCGGGAGAAAAAACAAGTACTATTAGAGTCAAACAATTATAAAAAGCACCACGAAAAATGAAAAAAAAAACTCGACGTTATTTGCTAGATCTAGGCCCTATCTTTCTAAAACAGTCACAATTTAAGGAAATGAGAATACCTAGCCACAGTAATTTGATTTAAAAGACTTCAATTTTTACCATTTTTTACAAGTTTCCGAGCTAATATCTCCATTCCAATACACTTTTTTTTAATTTTTTCCGACATTATTTACTAGACTTCTGCATTACTTTTAATTTAAGATATAAATCATTATCCTACTACAAATAGTTTGCCAGAAATTTGCATTGAAAAATGTATGAAACTTGCAAATATTGGTACTGACTCCTCTTAAACTATGGAGAGTTTCATCAAGGGCAAGCATTGGAAATACCCATTCAGAAGTCGGCGTCTGTGCTTCTATCATGTTTATTAAAACTGGCAGCAGGTATTTACTTTTCCCCTGATAGATGAATGAAATAAATTAGGATAGGATGAGACAGGATAAGATTAAAGGCAATAGAGCAGAAAGTGCGTCTTTTACAGATCCGAAAGGAATGAAGAAGACTAAGAAAGGATCTTACAATCAATGTACAGATTCTTTGTGCAAAATAACCCCCGCGGAATATAATGACAATTGCGTCAATTCAATGTGCTGTGCAGCCTGTTGGAAAACTGGAGGGATATTGCGCTAAAAAAAGAAGGATGTTGATCAATCTCGATGCATCGTAAATTATAACCGATACATGGCCGGTGATAATCGGTTGGATCACAATTTGGGATGGTACTGGCAGTTACTTATATTTCCCTAATGTTTGTGTGAACAACGTATTCCTGTTGTATAAATTGTCCCATCGTTCAAGAAAAAAACACTCGCATGACTCTTTATCATTCACAAGTAGACCAGGCAGCAGGTGTTTTTGTCCAACAAAAGGTGGGGTAGACAGCAGAGTTTCACTTATAGGTAAACTTGCCGTATCGAAAGATATTTTGTCACAATGTATCTTTAGTCCAGTCAATAGGGACCAAATAAGGCCTTTGCCCTACAAAAGATGGGGTAGTTGTGATATTTATATATATTATTCATTTCATGACCCCGATGAAAAATCCAAGTTTAGACCCTTGGGGGGGAATCCGCGCAGTGTGCCATCTTGGATCAAAGGTACCAAAAATAGCTTTTTTTCAAAATATTTCCTCAACGGTTGATCCTACGACAAAAATGTACAAATATAAATTTGAAGAAGACTAAATTCCCTACATTTTTTGTAAGAACACTTATCTCGTAAGTCTTATGTGTAACGAGTTACAGAGGCGGAAACGTGAACATGCTTCCAAAAAAATGTATAAATAGTATAGTACCATTTATACAAGGTGTGTCGTCCATGATGGTCCATAGGACAGCAGGTGATAGTAGTCACCTAGTCAAACAAAAAATTGTATGGTAAGTGGGGAGCGGCATCCAACCGTTTCGGACTTACAGGGTAATTAAAAAAATTCGGTAGTCTTTCAGAAAGTACCCTGTATTTTGAAAAGTACAGAGTATACGACCACTTACAGAGCTCATTATATGTAGAACTTCATGACCTTTCCAACGACTGCTCGACCAGCCCCGTACTCCTCTCGTCTCAAAAGTTATGGTGGGCTCAACTATAGATAATTTGTTCCCTTAGTGACTGAAAACACGTAATTTAAAAAAAAAATATCGTCCTATTTCGGTACTACATGAATAGCTTATGATTTAATAACTGTTTAACGGCTACAGTGAGTAGATAATAGGTCAGATTAAAGAGGAGAGTACACAATTTACAGTTTTATAAAAAAAATTATGTTAACCACCTTATTGAAAAAAAAAAACAAAAAAAAGATGTAAAAGTAAAAAAAAGGTGAGAAAATCCGAAATTCTTAGTTTAGCCCAGAATTACTCCTTACAGAAGAGGAGTACGGGGCTGGTCTAGCCGTAGTTGGAAAGGTCATGAAATTCTGCATACAATGAGATCTGTAAGTGGCCGTATACAATCTAACTCCGAAACGGTTGAGATGCCGCTCCCCCTTGCCATACAATTTGTTATTTAACTAGATGACTACTATCACATCCTGTCCTATGGACCACCATGGACGGGACACCCTGTATAAATGGTACTATATGTATACATTTTTTTATAAAAATGTTCATGTTTTCGGCGCTAGCTCGTTACACATCAGACTTATAAAAAAGTGTTTAGTGTTCTTCAAATTTATATTTTTACATTTTTATCGGAGGAGCAACCGTTGAGGAATTATTTTGAAAAACTCAATTTTTGGTACCTTTAATGCAAGATGGCGGACCGCGCGGGCATCCCTCAAGAATCTAAACTTGGATTTTTCAACGGGGTCAGGAAATGAATAATACATATAAAAATCACATCTAGCCCATCTTTTGTAGGGCAAAGGCCTTATTTAGTCACTATTGACTGGACTAAAGATACATTGTGACAAAATATCTTTCGACACGGCAAGTTTACCTATAAGTGAAAGCTCTGCTGTCTAGATCTCCTCTAGCGGTCAAAAAACAGGTTAGACGGCTAGGTACATCATATAATAAAACAAAATAAACAAAGCCGCTTTGGATTATGTTACAAAAATACCAAAAAATATGGAAGTTGCCTTGCTTCAGAAGAAATGTACTGTCGACTTTCATTGTAAGTGAAATATATAGAGGACTGAGTTTTCGGAATATATAAAAAGTTATTTTAGGTTCTGGTTAAATAAGTTTTTGCCCATCCTCTCCTAATGCTCCATTCATGGAACGGGCCCGAAACTCGACCTTCTGCAATTTTTGTTTTTTATTATTAATTGCTATATTTATAGGGATCTCAATAGGAACTGACCTGAGTTCTATCCATCTTGGTTCTGAGTACACTTATTTTATTTTCTTCTATTTTAGCGATATGTGTCATGAACTTTAAATCCGGTTTAAGTGTTAGTTTGTAAGCTACTTTGGACAACGCTAAGAGTTTTGGTTTTGCCGTGCCGAATTAAAAAATTTGTATAAACGGAACCCCTTTCAAACACAAGAAATGTTATCTCTCCAAGCTACTTCCTAATATTCTTGCAAAACTTCATTGGCCTGCACACTTAAAGTGCGCTGCTACAGTTTGGTATTTTATGAATCAGGACCTTATGACAAGTTTCCAGCACTGTGGAAAACAGCCTGGAGTCATGGAATTATTGTAAACACATTAATCTAAAATATCTATTAGCGGCTATATTCAAGCAGTAAAAAATGTATAAAAATCGAAAACTATACATAAAAAAAAAACTTCGAAAGTGCCGTGATTTCTATTTTGTATTTACAATTGCAAAATATTTATTCGATCATGTAGAACATGAGAAAAACTATCAACGACCTTTGCGATTTAAAATTCAAAGAAGACATCGGACAACCAAAGAATTTGATTAAGATCTTTTTTTCGAACTAACGAGACCACATACCGTCAATCGTCGTCGTCTCGATTAGGCGAAATAATGTTGTCTGCTGATCTGACGATAGCATTCTTATGCGATTCACATGCGTGTGATCTTTAAACGTTTCAACAAGTTTTTTACATTATTTTCTCCGTTCGTTGTTCAACGACTTTGAATATATTATGCTAAAATATTCTTCCGCACTTGTCCATTTCAGGGGACTCTTAAAATTCTGGGAAGTGGCGCATGTCGCATATCATCAAAGAGTGCGCCATGGCCAAAAAAGTAATTTCGCCGAGAGGTGTTAAAAGCGGCACTAACATGGACGTATGACATGAATAAACGATAGCTCGATAGGGTCTAGATGTAAAACTCAGAGACTTTGATTTATTTCTGGTGAAGTTGTGGAGCAAGGAAGATTAAAAAAATATCCTCGCGTATCGCGGATGTGATAATTGTGAGATACACACTGCATGCTGCATAGATGAGTTTCAAAATTTTGTGAATACTATTATGGGAAATAGGAAATTTAAATTAATATAATTATTCCAAATTAAGAAAATCCCCAATCGAGTACTTTTCTAGACAACTAGAAGACGTACTACGCTAGTTGAAGTTGAATCGCTAATAGACGAAAATGCAGAAAAAGAAGAACATGCAAGATTATTAAATCCTTTAATGTATCCTGAGCAGTGCTGTCGTTTGGAAAATTTCAAGAGTAGTACAATTTGCGGCCACAGCGGAGTACTTTCGGAAAAAACGGAGTACACGGCTAACGAAATTTAATGAATTCACATTAATTAATGGACATTCCATAAATCATATTAATGTGTATAAAACTCATTTTCATTAAAATGATTCATATTTAGATTTTTAAATAAATATTTATGTCTGCTATTATTACATTATTTATATTTTTTTTTATAGAAACAATTGGTTATTGTTTTAAGATTTTTTCATGATTTATTTTTATCAGCAGTAAGAGCTTATTAAGTTTAGTTAACAGCTGTTGATTTAAAGGATTCATTAATTAATAGCTTTGATTCAGATCATGCTTGCATGAAGTAAAAAGGTTCTGTTAAGAAAAGGTATTCTTGAGAAAAGCATATACCTGCATAAAGCAAATACATAAATTCGATCATTAGTTTAATTATTTAATTATCGAAAACTTTTGAATTTTCAAAATATTTGTAAGGATTTTAATACAGTCATTATGCAAAAATCTATTTACAACTTCATCGCTTTAGTTTTTCTGCATTTCATCGTAAGAATAGGTCTTAGACCAATTCGAGTTTTTTTACTTATTTGCAATAACTTTAAAGCATATTTTACAAAACCGCATGTTATTTATAAGGCTGCGTGCATACAGAGCAACATTTTTGAACACGCTTAGTTTTTTTATTATAAGTATTACCTTTTGTTGGCAACAAAACAGTTTCCATAGGATTTCCAAGAATGGTTTTTTGACATATCCGGTCGTCGTGCTCTAAATCTGTTGTTATACTAGAAATTATTTTATCTATATTATTTATGTTTGTTTGAATTTCCAGGAATTGTTCTAGATTGCCTCTGATTTCGGATACATTTGTCATATTCATATTGCTTGCACCACACCCACAACATTTAGAAACTTAAATACTGTGTCTGAAATATTGCCAAGAATTGACTTTAGTACTTTACCTATGGACATACATTTTGGATGCTTTGACGCTTACTTCTCCATTAGCGAAAATGATTTTGATCACATTAGATTTTTACTCTGCTCTTCACAGTTCTGTATGAAGTTCTATTTCACCGGTAAATATGGAATAGTTAGTGAACTATATATCTGAAAGATCTTTGAGGTCATTATAAATAATGGTCGATACTCATTAGGGTCATTCCACAGTAAATCGATAAAAATCCGCACTTTCCTAACCCGAACATTACTAATCTCGTTTTCCTTTTGCTGAAAGTTAAGTAGCTATGAGATAAGAATACAATTATTTATTTTTGTGCTGCGCCTCATGCTGTTTGAATTAAAGGACTTTGAAATCCTTAAAATTCGCCGATTTTTGGTCTGCTGATTATCATAGAGACATGACCTTTAAAGATGAAAGTACAATCCTTGAGGGAAAATTATAAAAAAGAAGAAAAAATTAAGGATAATAAATATATCTTTTATCATTGAGTATCTTCAAATGCATTCCCTTAATTTTTCCTTGCTTTATTTTTAAATTAAGGCTCATAATGTTGTTAGTAAATGGAGAAATTTTTAAATTGGGATATCAATGGGTTTGGAAACAAGAATTTTGTTTTTTTTTCGTTTGAGGTCTGATTTTTTAGGAAAAAATATCATACAAATCTATTTTGTTATCCTTGATCCCGTAAGAATTTTTCACCAAAGACATATTTTTTGTCTTCTCAAATGTAACCCATTAACAGTCCATTAAACAAAAAAAAAAAGAATGATCTCGCCTCGAAACCCATTGAGATCCCAACTTGAAAATTTAATGTCTTACTAACAACATTATGAGCATTAATTAAAAAAAAGATTGTGTTAATTCTTTGAATTTCGTATTTTGCAAAATTTGTGCTCTTTAATCAAATACCACTGTTTCTGTGGAATTGTCCACAAGAAGTCAAAAACTAAATCTAACAAAAAACTTATACAAAAAATCAGCTTTACTGACGAAACTTAACCGTCGTCCCTAAAATTTTCCACAGATATGGTGTAAGCTGTAAGTTCCGTGAATTTCGTATTTTGAAAATTGGTAACTATTCTCAAGTTTTTTCCTTTGTGTCACAGTTCACAAATTTTATTATTGTTTTATTATAAAAAATCAACGTTTTTACACAACTTGAATTAAAGTAAACAAATGATATAGTTAAATTAAATCACTAAATACCTTCACCGAATCATAAACAAAAACCCAACTTTCCATGAAAAATTTACTGTTAATTGGACTTAACTTTTGTGAGAAGGAAAATGAAGAAAGTAGGAAAGACATAGGAAAAGGCAAAGAGCGATAAAAAAAAAACGTTTTCTGGACTAGAATAGAATTTTCTGGAGTTCTTCAAGTAGCTTCATAAACATCAATCACAGCGTTTAATGAACGAATCATAATGACATGACTAGATTTGTGTAACAGGCTAAAACAAATCAGATTACACTTTAGTGCGCTGAACGCCAACGCTGAAAAAAATTATATAACATGGATGTGTTAGCTCTTAGCTGCTATTTGGTATATTTCATCAAGTAAAACGTAGTACCAAACCAACTTTTCAACCGGACTCGTTAATAGATTTTATTACTAAAATGTACTACGAATGTATAGTTTTAAATGAAGGTGACTCAAACGTTTTAGATTATTGTATATAGGGGTTTTAAGTATGAAGAAATGAAAAGCGGAGTACTTTTATAAAAGGAGTAGTACCGGAGTACGCTATTAGATTCCGGAGTACAAATACTCCGATCGGAGTACAAACGACAGCACTGATCCTGAGCTAACGTCAATAGTGTCCACGACCATTTCTCTTGACGATAGTAGGTATGCACCAGAAAGAGATATCTCTCTCGATTGTATGCTCCCCGCCTCAAAGATTCTAAGGCTGTAGTCAGGGAGCGCGACTAATAAACCTTGATAAAACTAAATAGGAAAAATAGATAATAATTTAAGACAGAACAGACCTTTTACTAAGAAAAACTTTATTCACACATGACAAGCGATTCTAAACAAACTCCGTACAAAACTGAGAATTAATTATTTCACTAAATTAGCTTTTAGCCTTTTAGCGGACATGACTCAACAAAAGTGTTTGATTACATTTAAGAATTTATCATCTAAAGTATGTTTATGCCCAAATTTTATTTGTTGTGGGAAATTAAATTTGGGATAAGATAGAAATTATGTAATTTAAGGTAATTTCCAAGGTTTTATGTGGCACGAATAGTCGGGGACGTAACTTGCGCGAAAAGCGGAGCGGAGCTCAATCCACAGCTTAATCACGCAACAAGCAATGCGAGAAAGTGTCTGAGTGAATGTGAGACGCGGTTATGATTTTACATGCACCTTTTGTGTGTAAGAAATGTATAGAAATGACCATACATGCAAAAATACTTAATTCACCACGTAGATGATAAAATTCCACATATTCTATTCTTTTAATATTTAATAGATGTGTCAGAATTAGGAATAAAATGCGGCGCGTTTATAGGGTCTCTTATCATACGTGCCAGATGAGCACGAGTTTTTCAGTCAGACAAAAGCGGTAATCCGTTGAAGAAGAACAAGACGTGTGAGAAAGAAAAATTAATTGATCATCCCGATTCCTTAACATAGGTATTAAACGACATAGTCAATATATGTTCTAGTGAAATGCTTTCCTTTGGTGCTATGGCAGACCTGTAATTTTGTGTAAATCTTCAATAATAAATTATGAAAGGATTCTATCGATATTCTACAATAATAATAATTTTCCATATAATTGATTAAGATCTCCTTTATGCTTTCGTGATAAGAGTTAAATAGATGCACCCAATGCTTTCGATTTTTTCTTATCACTATCATCCATTAAAATTGTAAGAAAAATAAGTTCACCATCAGAAAAATTTAAAGGATCCAGGACAAATGGACACGATATTTCTAATTTAAATCAAAGAATATTAACATGCAGTTTCTTCCTTCAAAATTTCGCACATCGCTTTTGTTGGAAAAACTTTTCTTCGAAAATACATTTCTTCGAAAAACTTTTCATCGATAATAAAAGTAGGATTAATTGATTAAAAAGGCATACTTGAGGTAAAAAAAAAAAACACTTTTATTCACTTTGTTTCTATTGTCTAAAGTAATGTATTGATGAAATCAATTATTATAATAAAAAAAAAAGAACCGCAAACTATATAGTAAGATCTTCACAAGCAAATCTTTGCTTTGGAAATACTTAAACTTTACAAGCAAATATTTTCAAACAATAAATTCTTTGCGATCTAACTGCGCTTAACTAGTAGTTCGACTGCCTAAATTCTACCACAATACTACTCTTGTCGCTATTGCTGGTGGCTTATCAATAATCATAGGATAGCCCTTTAAAAATTATCGACAGAATGCAATTTTGTTGTCGGTGGATTTCAAGGGCTCATACACTCGGCCATCCTGATTTTCATCTGCCTCAGATATGAATTTGCAGTATCCGTTGTAGACAGGGCTTCATATAGTCCTTCATTGTTACCAATCATTTTGACTTCATAACAATAATTGCTTTTGACTTTCATGACTTCTTATGGTCCCAACAATTTAAGATGCACTTTATGACCAGGTACAAATTGCGTGAGTTTAATCGTATTTGATAGCAGCCTTCCCTCGCCTTCTGAAAAAGCTCCTGTTTTCTTCTTATACCTTCTCGATATGCTGCTTAGCTTCTTGTCTTAATTCTTTCCTCTTTTCATTAAAATCATCAATGAACTCCATTTCCAATAATTTTGAAAGTTGAAGGTATTCGGGTTTGATCATCGAAACGCCAATTAAAAGTTCGAACGGTGCCTTACAGGTTGCTCCATTACTCCTTGAGTTTAGTATTCTGTGCAGGTCGTGCACATAACGATACCATTTAAAAGGCTCCCTCGCATCCATCTTCGAGAGTATTGAAATAATTGTTTGATAAAGACGTTCAACCTGCCCATTTCAGCTAGATACCTCCTTTGTTATGATTAAGTTATTGTTCCTCGCAGTATTCTCCGAATGCATTAGACGTAAACGCTGTACCTCTGTCTGATATAATACGATGCGGGTTCCCAAAGGTTTCGCTTTGTAGCTTTAATTTGCTTAGCAGTTCTTCGCTGGTAACGGTTTTCACATGGTATATCCAAGAAAATTTGTTAAACGCAGCTATTATAGATAGTAGATAATTATAATACTTGACAGTTGACGGTAAAGGGTCCAGGTGATCAATGTGGTACGTACATATGTATTGGCACGTAAACTTTCTCGATGAAATTCAAATGACCCTCTTGCTTTCCTAGTTTTCTGGACGCCACTATGCATAGCACACAATTAGTTATACTTTTGGAAAGGTTCGTGATATAGTAGTCCTGATGAATGATGTTTTCTACCATGCGTGCGTTTGTGTGACCCTGTTCGTGGATGCTTTTAATAATAGTATTCTGCATTCCTTAAGGGAATACCAATAGATAATTTCCATCAACAAATTTGAATAAGACATTGTTACGCATTACGTAGTCCTCAAAATTTCTTTCCGACAAAATGGATGTAATCAACCTACAGCTTTCATCTTCACCTTGTGATTTGCGCCTTCCACCGAGAAAACGGTAGGATACCGGCTTATTGCATCTACATGACGCATCGTGGCTCCAAAACGGCGATGAACATTAAAGTCAAATTCCTTCAGTGGAAAGGACCATCTTGATACTTTGCTATTAACTACTGTTTTTTTATAGTGAGGTGAAACGCTTAACAATCCGTATAAACTTTTAAAGCTCAAGCCCAATGAATATACATGTAGCTTCCTGAAGCAATTTACAACCGCCAATACTACTAGATCGTAGCTTGAATAGTTCCTCTCGCTCGTAGTAGTCGTGAAACTTAAATAAAACACAGGATCCATCTTATTGTCGGGATGTCTTTGCAACAATACGCCTCCGAATTCCATTCTGTTTGCATCTGTATTAAGCTCTGTCTCCAAACATGTATCGAATAACTTAAGAATAGGTTCACCGCAGAGCAATTCTTTCAGGAGATTAAAAGTATCTTCCTCGATTTGTCCAAACCTAAACAACTGATCCCTTCTTACGAGATCTGGCAATGGCTTGGCAACATACGAATAGTTGTACAAATTTCCGGAAAAATCCAGACAAACCCAAAAAGCTTTGCACTTCCCCAACATTCTTTGGCCGTGGGAGACCCTTTACCGTTCTATTTCTTTCGTGAGACCACTTGATGTTTCCACTTCTATAATAAGACCAAGGAACTCCGTTTAAAAAAGTTACAATTGGGCCATTTAATAATAAGATAATGACATTCTGCAATTTTCAATGTCAACTTCAGGTTATTTATGTTTTCCGTTTCAGGTTGTGATGGGATGATTGTATCATCCATATAAATCAGCACAACTTTTTCACGTATTAAAGGTTGAAAAATTGTATTTATAAAACGCTGGAAAACAGCTGGTGCGTTACAGAGTCCGAATGGGGTTTTCTTAAGCTCAATCTATCCATCCGACGTGATAAAAGATGCAAATTGGCGGCTTGATTCTGCTACATCAACGTGGAAAAATCCATTACGAAGGTCTAGTGTGGTAAATAGACGAGTACTATAAAGATTTTTTAGTATCTCCTCGATGATCTATCCCTTATATTCGTTTTCTTGAGCTTGCGGCAGTAAGGGCGACTCGACCATCTTTTTTCTTCGCAGGAACGACCGGACTTACATAAGCTGCGTTGCTAGGCCTAATTATACTTTCGCTTAGCCATTGTTCCACTTGATGCAAGCCTTCTTGGTTTTTAATATATTGGTGCTTCATCATCTAAACATATGGTCATTTCGATGACTTTAAGGGCTCGACTGAGCGATATAGTTCAATTAAAGACTAACTCTTCTCGTAACTTTCTGTTTGGTATCTCTTCGTAGACTCTTCAAGCTCACTGTCCGGTTTACAAATAACTCCTGTACCATTTTCTACCATCAACGTAACTTTTCGTACGATGTTTCTCCAATTTGAAAGTATTGGATCAACCACTCATCCGGGACAACATGGCAACTAGTCTCATAAAATTCCTTAAAGTTCTCCTGACATGCTGACCAAAACCAATAAAGAAAATGCTAGAGCGCTGAGCATCCCGTTAGAACTTAATGTTATTCTTTGCGGATTGTTTAACAAGCTTAGCATCACTCCTTGAATCTACCATAAATACTATAGCTAAATCAACTTGCGATCCAAGGTTAACATGAGCTTTAACGTGTTTATTTCTGTCCTTCGTACGTAAGCAATTGGTTGCTGTATGTCCCTACAA
This sequence comes from Dioctria rufipes, assembly GCA_963924295.1. NCBI lineage: Eukaryota > Metazoa > Arthropoda > Insecta > Diptera > Asilidae > Dioctria > Dioctria rufipes. The sequence continues at coordinate 79,012,383 of OZ002740.1, read as the reverse complement.
CTAAAACAGCGAGGCCCCTTTTCCTTGTTTAGATACGCGTTTGTGGCGTGTTACTTTGCACCACATTTGAAACATCTGCCCTTACAGAGCAGCTTGGCTTCTTTACGTGATCACATTTAAATACTCGCCTTGTTGGACCTTGACTTTTCATCAGCAAGTAAATCTTTATCTTTTATTTTTGTTCCTATCAGTTCCTCGCCTCATAAGGAACAGTTTTTTTCTGTGACTTATCCTGTGTATCGGCTATAACATACATTACAATATATTCCTCAACTACCTGCCCATGGCTAGCTATCTGCTTTATCGAGTATAAATACTCCAAAAAAGTTACGTTTACCATTTTTTTTTCTACTTTCGAGAGCCGGATGAATGCTAATAGTGGTATGGGTATCTGAAAACTATTTCGTCAAATATTCTTATAAATCTTTCCATCTGTGAACGTCTTCAGAGTGCTTGACCGCCAACCTTGCTACACCTCTTAATAACCTTCACGCGCATAAGTACTTTTGAATATCTGTCCACTGGTATATCGTAGCTATATCATCAAAGTTTTATAGCCAGGAAATAATGCCTTTCCCTTGTTCCCCAGAGAAAAGTTCGACTGACTACTCGATATCCAAAGCCAGTATTTGATAATGGTAAGTTTTTCTTATTGTTGTGTTCAGGCATATTTTCTTCAACTCTGTTACTATCTTGTGCTGTAAAAACTTTCTGATAGAATTTCTCAAATCACCGAAACTGCGTTTTGTATTTCCTCGAAATCTTCAATTACGGTGTTTTGTCTGGTCTGGTCTTGACAAACGTCTTTCCCTGTAGATAACAGTATTTTAGAGCCTTGACTACTTTCCTAGCATTCGGTTTCTAATATTACGCTTGAGTTCCGGCAAGCTAGGAGTTCCTGCTGCTATTGCAGCCTTCAGCCTTTTCCATAAATATTCTGTATCTGTAAAGTAGAGCACTTTTATCAGTCATTGCTGTGGTGAAAGGTTCTTAATTTTCCATAAAACCACACGATAATCAAATGCAAAAACATATATCTTTTGTAAATTGTTTACAAATAATATTTAATAAAAATGTCTCTAGTAATCAGCAAAAAAAAAAAAAAATCGATTGGAATGTATCTTATCTCCAATAACGGTCTATAAAATGTACGATTTTCTCAACAGGTAGCGGTATTTGATTGCAGGAAAAATGCCTGTTCACCAAATGTCGATAATGCGGTAGTATCAAATTATGTATTATTTTTCTAATTAATCTATGCTGCAAATTAGGAATAATATATAATAAATGGGAACCAACCGGTTGCATGTTTATAGTTTATGGAGCTATACCAGCTGTAGTTGTGGTAACAGTTTCAGTGTGCATTTTTGAAATCATGTTCTGTTTTCTGCACGAAAATACTTTTATTTAACATGTATACGCCTCGACCTGATATAGGCCTGAAAGTGAACAATTTGTTATCAAATAAAAGTTTGTGAAGAAAAGTAAGGATACCATATATTTGAAAAACTCAGCAACATGTGACATCTTGAAAATCAGAGTCTGAATTCAGATTCATCTGACATCTTGACGAAATTTCGATACTCCTAAGTGCTACCCTCTGACATATATAATATGGACTGCTTGATATTCTATTTCTTGTGGGTATAATTTTATGCGTCAAAATGATGCCTACGTTGGTGCCAAAATTAAAAAGCTATCGGCGGAAAGCTGAAAAGTCATTTTAATAAAACCTTTCGAATTTTTGCTGCGTATTGCATATCTGACATATATATAACCTTTGGTAAAAATTTTTTTATCAGTAATAGCACTAGTGATTAATAAAAAATAGTTTATTTCGACGAAACCACTATTTATTTGCTCTGATTACAGTTCCCTATCAATTGGTACTCGGTTCTTGGCCTAAAGAGACTGCTTTATAAAAGTGAGCCCATTTACTGCAGAGACCTTCTATCATCGTAGTCAGTCCATATTATACATGCCAGGGGTTGGCAACATTCGAAAAACTCTTCGAATGCATTGGTGATAGTGCCATAGGAGAATTTAGTGTCTTAACCAACCTACAACATGGTAACTATGGTAACATTAAAGTTTCGTTTTGTTGTAAGGATAAAGAACGCCTCTAATATCTGTGTACATATGAGGAAACATTCGATTACATCAGGCAACTGATTGCATCCTTAAAGGACAACGCAATTATTCTACTAACTAAAATAGGCTGTAGCATTTGTGGCAGCTTTTCCTTGGAAGGTCACTCCGATTTCGAAATTGCTACTTATGCTATGGAAAGGATGATTGTTATGTCAGACGTCATGAACTGAGGTGATAATAAGGACATGTGAAATCTTTTTAAACTTACATTAATTATTGGTTATGTTACGATTCTTTACATTCGGTTTTGGAACCGCAGCTTTTTAATTTGGCTAAGCCTCTTTATTTTGAATTTGAACTAATATGTATTTATTACGATTATTATTTTGAAATTTAATAAAATAATAATCATTCGTCGAAGTCATCCCATTGCCTGAACCATACTCCTTCGCTCTACCACAACTTGCTCTCTATCCACTCTTTTTCCAGTTCTTCTTTTTTTATGTCTTGGCCCATTAAGTAATATGCAAAAATAAGGACACCACTGAACCTTATCTTTAAAAAATGCCTGCAATCTTAGTTCGTGTAGTTGTATCCAAAAAACGAAAAAAACAACATCGGTCCGAATTAATTCATGCATTCAATGTTATGTTGTTGTCACCTAAGTGCGGAAAAAAAAGTTCATTCAATGAAAGTTGTCGGTTTGGAATGACGAGTACTTATGTATGTTTTTACGCGCACTTTCGAGTTCACATATGTAAGCAGAACACCTGCATATTAGAGTATCAAGCATATTTATTGCACTATTTAATGCTGTCCTTTGTATTTTACAAGGTAAAGTTCATTTAGCAGGTTAGTGTGCAGTTAATGTCCTACTTCCAACAGGATTGCATTTTTAAATTGTAGGTCCAATGCACGTAAGTTTTCAATTCACTTTGCTTATATTTTTAAAAGATGGAAAAATGCTTTAAAAATATCAACAGAAAAGCAAATAAAAAGCTGTAATTGGAATAAGACCATTTCTTATGATACCCTAGACGAATGCTAATACGTTTTTTCGTATAGTCACCCATCTATGTAAGTTTGAGTTTTAAAGCGGATTTTCGTATATATTTCTAGAACGGTTCGTCACATAGAGAAAATTATTATAAATTTATAGGATTTCATATTGTGTAGCGAGTTTCGGTACGTAAAAATACTCAAGTTTTATATGGCAACACCAAGGTTGCCCAATTTAGTAAATTTTTGAAATTGTATTTACTATTTCTATCAAAACCATTGCCGCATACAGAGTTTCAAGGAAATAAACGTTATGATCAAATGGAGGTATTCTTTAGCCTTTCTTTGCTGCATTCTAAAATAAAGGCACCTACAATTCGTTCAAACTTTTTAACTGGTGGAGTGTACTACAATAAGTACCATATGTTATATTTTAGAGAGTTTTGCCATGAAATAAATTCATAGCGAATTTAGTCAACATGAAATTGATTGAGTTTGCTGTAAAATCTGCAGCTCAAAAATTAAGAGAAAAAACATCTCTTGCAATCGAAAAATCATAAAAAAAAAATGTCTATGCAAAAGCGGGCGTTTTGTAATAGTAGGAACCGTATATCTCATCAGTACGGCTTGGTTCCTGCCTGCTGTGCACCGCCAAGCTGACTGCACTCAAAATACAATTATATACTCTACGTATTTACTTAAATGCCTAGCAAGATTAGCCTTATGCAAGACTAGCATTTCATAGAGAGTTTTGCCATGAAATAGATTTATAGCGAATTTAGTCAATATGAAATTGACTGAGTTTGCTGCCAAATCCACAGATTGCGAATTGAGTGGAGAAAAAACTCTTGCAATTGAAAAATCTTTTAAAAGAAGAAATTTCTATGCAGAAGCGAGCGTTTCGTAATAGCAAGAACTGTATTACTCATCACTACGGCTTGGCTGCTACCTGTCGCATACGCCACAGTGTGAATTATGTACGAGGAGAAATAGTATGTATCTACTTGTATGCCTAACAAGATAAGCCCTATGCAGGACTAGTATTTAATAGAGAGTTTTTCTATGAAATACATTCACAGCGAATTTAGTAAATACAAAATAGACCGAGTTTGCTGCCAAATCCGCAGCTCGAGAATTGAATGAAAAAAACACTTTTACATTCGAAAAATATCTTCAAAAAAAAAAAATTCTACACAAAAGGAGACGTTTCGTATTAGCAGGAATCATATACTCATCAGTACGGCTTGATTTCTGTCTGTCGTGTATGCCATGGTGTGAATTATATACGAGGCGATAATACTATGTATCTATTTGAATGCCTAACAGGATAAGGTCTAAGCGTATATATTGGCATATACGGCAGGCAGGAACTCATCCAGACTGATGAGTAAACGGTTCCTGCTATTAATAAACGCCCGCATTTGCATAGAAATTTTTTTTAAAGATTTGTTTGATTGCAAGAGTTTTTCTTTTCTTTTTTTTTCCACACCTTATATTTTGTTTTAGTACGTAATGTAAATTGCGAAAGTCTCAAATATGTGACGGAAGAGCAGAGCAACTAAATAAAAACTGGTTCCCCTCGGCAGTTATGGCAGAAGTATTTTGTAAGCATTAATTTTTATTTAAGTAGTATAAGAAATGAGAAAATAATTCTTTTCAATTAGGGATACGGCAGTGAATAATCATAACACCAAATCTATGAACCTTTAGATATAGCTTTTAAAAATAATTATTAGTAGTTAATATTAATGAACTTTCAACATACTTTTAAATTTTTGAGCTTCTTTTCCTTTTTTTAAAATGATTTGTATCAATTGTAATTCAAAAAGTTTTTTTGTTATTATTATAAAATCATTCTCTCTAATTAAAGTTAAAAATATTAAAAAAAAAACTCCTTTAAAACTACTTCATCCCAAAAGTTTTATAAAGTTTACCTCCAATTTGTATTTTATTAAATTTTGAAATTTGTTACAATTGCGTATAAATTTTTAAATTTTCAAAGTTTACAAAAAAAGCAATTTCAAATTATAACACTATAGTAAATAACAATTTCCCGCAATTGAAATGTGGAGCTCCTAATGTTTAACAAAATTCTTATAAAATTACACTATAATTCCCAGATTTTTCTTTCTTTGTGTATTTTGAAAATGTTTAAAATGTAGAAACAAATTTATTATGATTTCAAAATTTAATTAAATGCAAAATGAAGAGAAATCCTAGAGAACTTTTATGATATAGGTATTCATGAAGTGCTGTGAAACTTATTTTCTAATTTTTCAGTGCGTGCGAATTTTGAAGCAAAGTTTTTTTTTAAGTTTTTGTTTTTTTTATATTTATCAAGTATATTCTTTTTTAGCCTTAAGTAATTCTCAAAAAATTTAACATTATATCATTAAGGAATATTCAGCATAAGAAAAATGTTTTCATTTTTTCGAAAGCTTAGAAAAACCGGGGTATTTAATGAAAAGTAGTATGTTGGGAAAATCATCATTGTCGGGGTAATTAATATCAGTTTTTCTGCAAATATTTAATTTAAAGCAAATATTAACCCCACCAAATTAGTATTCTTCGAAAATTTCTCTAACGATTTGAAGAGAAATTATTGGAAAAATATTTAAAACGTTCTTTCTAATAGTTTTAAAAAAATAGCATGTACAACAAATTTATGGAAATTATGAGTTTTGAACGAAATTCAAGCTACTTTTATTTGAAAAACACCAGCAACAATATAAAGCAAGAAGTGTATAATCTTGGCCGCTAACCGGTACTGTATCCTCGTATTCAAGTAGTGTTTCATGGTTTGCATATTCCGGATCCGTGGTTAGAACTGAACAATTTTCTATTTTTTGTGGGACCAACTTTTACTATGCTTACGGGATCAAAAACTTATCTATTTTATTAATAAAAGAACTCCTGTCATATCTGGATGCTAATGAAATGTTCATACTGAAACGGAAAAAAAAAGCGGTCCACAACTGATGGTTCAACTTCAGGAGTATGTGTTATGAAAGAGCTAATTTGTTATTTTTGATAGTTGAATAAGATAAAATAATAAAAAATTTGCAAAATTTAGTGACATAGTTACAGATTACTTGTGTGTATACCTTCAGCTATTACTATTCGCCCATTTGAGGAAATTAGACTTTGTTTTCTGTGTATTACATAGATTTCCTAAATACGCAATATTTTAACAGAAAATTACCTTGATATTGCTTCCCTCGTCAGAAGTGCATTAAATATAGTGGAGTATTTAGTGGAAGAAAAATTGTATTAAACTTAATTAAATTAATTAAATTTAGAACCCATTTTTAACTTGTTGTCCTATAAATTAAAAGTAAGAACGCGCCTTTATATAGTAGCATTACTAAATCCATGATTTTAGTGAAGAAATTTATGTTTCCAATGTTACTGGAAGGAATGTGGTATTGTTACAAAAATAAATGAAAATGAAAGAATGTCAGAAAAGACAGGTGAGGAGTTATTCAAATATGTAAAATGTAGATAAGGATATGTTTTTGATAGGTATCATTTTGGTGAAAATTTTTTAAGTGTCGCTTTCATATAAATTTTTCCTAATTGGCAAGGCATTCGCTATGTGTGTTATCAAAGACCATAAAATAGCAAAAATATTCTTCTCTCATATCAAAGACTGTTTTATATGGCGGGTCGTGTCGTGAGAAGTGTTGGCAACTTAAGGAGATTTCAAAATTTTTCAACACGAAAAATTTGTTCTTATTTTATACTTTTCATTAATTGTGCAGTATGTACAACTATTATTTTAACTTTCCAATATTGCATAAGTCAGCAATGAACGCTCACGTTCTACTTTGTAATGTATCTAATTAGTAGGAGACTGACTGGTGCAGAGAGTAGGTGACTGCACTTAATTGTTGGGCAGTGCAAGTATTTTTATAAACTTTATGATGCTTTTGTTGAGTCTACGAAACTGCGTGTAATACTGTGTATTACTAAACAATCTCTCTCTATAGAATACATATGTATGAAAAATTCGTAATTTTTACATTTTGTATTAACAAGGAATCTCATAATTCGTAAAAATTACGAAGCAAGCATCCACTATCACAAGCGTACGTGCATTCTTTTTACGAAACGTTTTACAGATTTTTATATTGTTTGTTAAAATGCGTTATAAATACTACAAAATTCTATAGAATTTAAGTAGTTTTCTCCAAAACTACGAAAATCTTTCAGGTCGAGATTTTACAACAGCTTTTTTGCTTAGTGTAGGAATTAATTAAATTTCCCCCAACTTATTTCTTATTATTTAATGTGACTTAGTTTGTGTACAGTACTTTTTTATGTGCAACACATAATTAAGTTCCATATTGCTTAAAATTATCTACATGTATACCAAATTTTGTATTGTCTCAAATGCAATCAGTCTTATAGTTCACCACTCTATGTATAATATAACATTATTAACAATATGCTAATGATTCTATAAATGTAAGCAGTCGCTAAGTAATGAAATATAAGTAATCGATTTCTTTCTTATTTTCAATTCTAAATTTTGTAAAACGCCCGCTCCTTGAGCAAATGTCTGGATCGGTCCTTGTGTCCTTTGTACCCGAAATATGCGAAAATTGGATATCTATTTTATTTAAGTGATGTAGACCAAATCTATTCACATACACCATAAATTTTTTCCTATCATTTAAATAAAATCTCACTACCAAAAAATCTAGGTTCAATTGATACAGTTTTTAAAAGCAGGCATATTTTCGAGGAGTCTAAGTGAATAAAAAATGTTTAAATAAATTTTAAAAATGAAAAAAAATCTATCGAAACAACAAATACACTTAATCATTTCGAAAATATTATATTCTCATTTATTTGGATATTGAAAAATACTAAAATCTAAAAAAATATTTTCAGGTTGAATTGTACTTCCTTTCCTTCCTTAATATGTCCTTTATTCAATACCATCATGTTAGCATGATTGTAAACAAGATATTTAAACGAGAACTTATGATTACTTTTATTTAGATAATATATTTAAAAAAAAAAAGTCCTGATACTTTGTTATACTACAAATTTCAACAGATCGTTAAATTACCCTCATGATAGCACTATAGAAAAGTATTTGAGGAATACTTTGAAAGTGTGAATTACAAAAACGTAAAATTGGAAATTCTACAGATGGTGCCCAGTGATTTCAAGAACGACTATCAAAAAGTAAATACTGTTACATTTCCTGAATATACCATTTTGTAAAAGAGGCTTTAAACCACTACACGAAATTGAACAATTCAAAAAGTAATTAGTTGCAGTGTGATAGGTTCTGTTTTCATTCTTACATGCACTTAAAAGAAGGATTAAATGCTACAAATACTATGACATGTAAGGAATGTTTGAAAATGAAATTTCTAATATGAAGAAAGTATATGTACTAAGTTAAATAATATCTGCAACACTAAAGTAAAAGTTCTATACAATGAAAAAATTTAGGTACTGAAAGTAGTAAATACAACTACTTTTTATTTAGACAAGCGATTTGGGTAAAAAAAAAAACATCGGACAAATACCTGTTTAGAAATGGTTTCATTTTTTTTACGGAATCTATGATTACATTACCTGAATTGCGACAATATACAGTGATAGCTGACAATACTAATAATGCCCATGATATCATTCTGACTGGTCTTGGTCACTAAACAAAAGCCCGGCAAATAGTTGCGGTCATAGGCATCTGAAATCATATCATATCTGAAGAGTCCTTGGTCCATTTTCTAAGAAAGCAAGCGATTTTATGAGATGATATAATCCAAATAATGGAAGTGTAAAGAGATTCTATTCCCAAATTTTTTTGGAGCTCAAAGGTTATCGTTATAATATACTAAGTGCGTTCCAAAGTGTTACACTATACCTTCAGAATGTCCCTCATAACCTTCAAATGTGCAGATCGTAGTAGTTATAAATGGCTATTATGCAACTTGAGCGATTTTTTTTGCAAAGGGAACATAATGAATATTACTGGAATAAATACACAACCTTCGAGCAGATTATGTAGGAAAATAAAGCCAGTAATTTTTAACCTATAGCTATTAAATTATAATTGTTTTTAAGCTTGGCAAGATGTGTTGAGAAAACGATAAATATTTATCGGTAGCCATCCTTTACTTTATATCAATAAACTACTGCTTAATATTTTCATTAAATAATTTTAAAATTATAATTACCGAGTTCAATTTTCTGTTGTGTAAGCTTATTTACAGTGTTAGGATATTTGTGTTGATGAATGATTTTAACATTCTACTTTAGGGTGGTTATCATAACAAAAGGAGTGTTTACTTATCTTATATCAAGTTAAATTTAAGAACATTACCCATATATACAGCCGATTTATCGTTCTAGGTCTCGTTTGAAATTGGCGAGGAAAACAGATGTAAAATTCCAATGAAACTTAAATTGAATAAAAGAATTTGCTCTGGTCTCCTTCTTTTCACAAACTTATTGTCCATATCAATTTGTCTGCATCCTTTGCTGCCTGCTGAATTTTTGCGATAAAAGAAAATGCTTCCGTAAGCGGGAACATTGTTCTTTGACACCAAGGCAAAATATCTCCGTCGGATAATAGCTATGACTATAGTCCAGGGTGCACAAAGATTGAAGTAAGTTATCTTACGAGAAAAATTTTCAATATCCTTACTTTTTTTTTCATTGGTTCATAAAGTCCTTTAACTGTCAGGACGATTACATTTTCCTAAAAGATGTTGATGTTATAAGAAATATTTAACTACATTCTCTCATGTCAGGAATTTAATGATAACGTTGAGTTTGCTTTATTCCAGAGTAGTGTATGTTGTCTGTATAGGTCAAATATAATCCTTTTGTACTGCAAGAGACAAAAACAGAATAAAATTGAAAAAAAAAAATCATCGAGAAGCAACTCTAATAATTAAATTTCACGGATTTTTAGATTCCGAACAAACTGTATCTACAATATGAAAATGCCATGATAATGACTCTTTCATATATCTTCAAAGTGGTTATCTGATTTAATACAGCAGAGAAAACGAAATATTTTGAATGTAGCGTCAAGATAAAGTGTATTTAGTAAACTGATTACAACCCCTACGCTGTGCGCTGTAGCAAATACGTTTATGGTCATCATCATACTGCGGTATATAAAACATTCGCTATGTATTTCCTAATATATACCTTAAATTTCGTCAATTTTTTCTGCATCTCTATGAAAAAATATCATGATTTCACTAATTTTCGAACTTTCACTTACAAATATAAAATAGAAGCAACCAAACATTTGATCCTTGCTGAAAATAGTATCCTTATAATAGATATTAAAGTAACTGATTAGTTCATAGTGAATTTCAATCAAATAGCTTCTGTTCTCAATGTTAGGAGTAACTTTGAAAGGCGTCTACATTCTCCAGATAGGGAGTGGCTGCAAAAAGCGTATGTGTTCAGTGAAGCGGGTTTATCTAGGTCTTCGCTAACGGTCCTACATGCTATGCATTAAATCAACAGAAATTTTGGTAAAAAATTCAAACCTGTAACATATTTGATTGTAGAGTGACGCAATGTGGTAATCCCGTTTATCGTCAAGGTTGAACCATTTATGTAGTCAGGCTTGACCCATCGTGATTGTGTGTATTAAGGCGCGTGTTGACAACGCTACGTCTAGTCTCAATGATACAAAACGCCAATATCGTGAAATCCGATTGAACGAAAATAAAACAAAATTGAAATCTGCGCCAACGAGTTATTTCATTTGTCGGAATTGCGATTCGGAATAATGTGCCTTTAAAATTTTGCTGAATTGAATGAAAACGGCAACATGAAACAAACACGGCTTTTTATTTCATTCAATTAATTTTTCCGGATCATTCTCAATAAATTCAGCACATATTTCGTCGTTTTGCAGCGACTGGCCACCCTAGACAGCACGGACCTTGGAAGCATTTCACTTTTTTTTAAATGCCTATTTTGTTTTTTGAGCCAATCAATTTGAAATATTAAGCAAAAGTGTCCCTTTCAAATACCTCTCCAAAGACATCCCTGGAATGAGCAAATTCTTCCTTAAGTGGAAGTTATGTACAAAAATCAAAAGGGTGGCCGATCCTGACAAAATTCCCCTAAATAGCCAAACTAAAATTTTCTTCAACTCTAAAACCGCATAAGGTCCAGAGTTTATGGGAATAATACTAGTGTTGTTTGGAAACGCTCAAATAATCTCTCAACAACATCGGTTGAGATGATCTATAAACATAAACAACTAGAAAAACCAATATATGTGCTTGCTGAACATTATATGTAACTCTTTCAACCCTGGCATCATCGGCTACAAATTATTTCCACGAAACCAATGTTCCAATATGAAGAGCAGTTTGGGTGATGGAAAAATACAAGATCGAATCGGTCATTTCCATATGTATATAGTAATAATAAAAGGTTTAAGACTTCTTTTTTTAATGATCTCGAAGTTCTGGGGGGGCTATCAAGAGATAACTAATTCTATAGTAGAAGTGCTTTTCTTGATTTATAAAGTTCCCTTTAACTGTGGGTGAATATGATATGATCCTAATAAATGTTCATAGAACATCGATTTTTAAAGTCACCGATGGATATTCTCCTGTCGTTGTTATTGATTTTGCTGTTGACGCAAAAAAAAAAACTGTATCACATACCAGCAATCTCGATCGGACTAAAGTTAATGTTAATAATAACAGCTTAAAATAGTTAGTTCTTCTTCGCCAGGATAGTTCTGCTGTTAACAAGCTTAAGTGGCTTCACTTATGT